>JAODAL010037332.1:0-40531 GCA_025379985.1 Phyllomedusa bahiana
TTTAGGGAAACATATCCAGGCGGGGCAAAGGCTAAGGGCCAGGGGCGCTCTCCAGCCCTGGCCTCATGGGGGAGAAAATCTTTTGCCCTTTAAGAACACCCTTTCATGGCCATGGTTCTTTGGGGCCCTTTTACAAAAATTTCCACTGGACCCCAGCCTGGATTCCAAGTTTTTCTTCTCCTGAAATCATACTGCCGGGCACATTCTGGGAGCCACCCCTCTAAATGGAGCCTTATTTTAGGCCTTTGGGGGATCACAATTTGTTGCTCGCGGCTTATGATTTCAATGGTATGATAAGCTTGGTCACTTCCGCACAATCCGGCCGGGGGACTCCCCTTTCTTTGGAGGGTTTTCACTAACCCGGCGGAAACCCCCCGGGTTTGAAATCATCCGTGTTATATATGTACATTCACTCCTGTGTATATATTTATTGTTTTACCCCAAAATTTTTGGGTATAATTTTAATTATATTATTTTATATTATTTATTATATTTATTTTTTTAATAAATTTTATGATATTTAAAATTATTTTATTTTATATATGGGAGAAAAAAGTATTGAACACCCCCAGTTTTTAAAATCATCATGTTTAAAATTGCTATTGCTGAAATTCTTTCCATCTTAATCCCCTAAAAGGATCAAATCATGTTTCCAGAAATATGTGTAGTATTGAGAAATGAAAAACCCAAGGGGTTTATTGCCCATGGGTGGGTGAAAAACCCTGTTGGTTCGCACATTAAATCTGCAAGAACCCTCAGGGGGTAAAACATCCTTTCTAAAGGCCTTCACACCCCTTTTGGGTTTAAAAACTATGGCTTGGGTTCCCTGAAGAATACTAAATGAATGAAGGATAAAAATTTTCCGACCAAACCCTGTGAGATCTATGGGGCCCTTTAATCACGGTACAATATTTTAAAGTTTTGCCCCCTCCAGGGCCTGTATGCACCCCCCTTTTTCAGGGGCTGTATGCATCCCCCTCCATGGCCTGTATGCATCCCCTCCAGGCCTGTATGCACCCCCCCATGGCCTTTATGCACTAAACCCTCCATGGTTTTGTTTGCCTGTCCCTCTTCATGGTTTTTATGCACTCACCTCCAGGGCCTGTTTCCACCCCTCCATGGCCTGTATGCACCACTCCCTTTAAAATGGCCTTTTGCCTCACCCCCCATGGCCTGTAGCCTCACCCCCCATGGCCTGTATCAAATCCCTTTTTCGGGCCTGTATGCACACTCCCTCTTCATGGCCTGTATGCACACTCCCTCTTCATGGCCTGTATGACACCCCCTTTTTCGGGCCCTGTATCACCTTCCCCTCTGTGCCTGTATGACACACACCATAAAGACGCATTAGGAACAAAAAGATGTCATGCTTTTTTAAATTTTTGTCAAAAAATTTAAACAAGCCTGTAAAATTCGGGAAAATTAGCCAGGAGGGGACAAAGTTGAACTCTTTGGATGCTATAATACACATCATGTCTTGAGGCCAAAATGGGACATATATCACCCCAGAACCCCCAACAATGTAGAGTACAGAAGGGAATATCATAGTGAGGGCTGCAACAGACGGCACTAGGGGAACATCATGGTAGGGGCTGGAGTAGACAGCACTGGGGGAACATCATGGAGGGGGTTGCAGGGAGCGGCATGGGGGGTAAATCTTGTGGGGGCTGAAAAAGACGCATAGGGGAACTCATGGTGGGGGGTGGAGTAACAGATGGGGGAACATATAGTGAGGGGTGCAGCAAAGGGACTGGGGAAATCATTTTGGGGGGTGGGCAGACAACACTGGGGGAACCTATGATGGGGGGGTGCCAGCAGATGGGGACCGGGGGAACTCATTGAGGGGCTGGAGAGCAGCACTGGGGGAAATCATGGTGGGGGGGGGGCGAGCGGCATGGGGGAACATCATGGTGGCGGCTGGAGTAACGCACTGGGGGAAAAAACATGGTGAAGGGTGAGCGGGGGGCACTGGGGGGAAATCTGGGGAGGCTGCAGCAGATGGGATGGGGGGAACACATGGTGGGGGGTGCAAAATGCCCGGGGGAACACTGGTGGGGGACTGCAGAAAACGGCACGGGGGAACATCATGGTGGGGCTGGAAGGGCACTGGGGGAAAATCATGGTGGACTGCAGCAAGGGGCTGGGGGGAAATATGGTGGGGGCGCAGAAATGGCACTGGGGAAACAAACGGTGGGGGGGGGCAGGGGCATGGGGGAAACATTGGGCTGCAGCAAGGGGGACTTTGGGGGAAAATCATGGTGGCGGCGGCGGGTGGCCGGGTGGGGTTCTGGTTGGGTGAGCAGACAGACTGGGGGAACATAGGGGGGCGCAAGATGGGGGGGGGAACATCATGGTGGGGCTGCAGAGACGGGGACTTTTGGGGGTCATGTGGGGCTGCGGAAAGGCATTTGGGGGAAATCGGTGGGGATGCAGCAGAAAGGAGGGAAAAATCAGGGGGGGCCACGGGGCACTGGGGAAACATATGGGGGGCTAAGCAGAGGCCTGGGGGGAACTCATGGTGGGGGCCAGAGACGGCATTTTGGGGGGTACATGGGGGGGCGCAGCAGGTGGCCCGGGGGACATCATGGTGGGGACTGCAGAAAAAGCATGGGGGAAAATCAAGGGGGGCTGCAGCAGATCACTGGGGGAAATCAGTGGGGCTCAGGAGGCACTGGGAACCTCAAGTGGGGGCGCACAAGGCAGGGGGGGAAAATCATGGGGGCTGGCAACGGCATGGGGGGAACATCCTGGTGGGGGTCCAGAGGGATGGGGGAAAAATCTGGTGGGGGTGCAGCGAGGACAGGGGAAAATCATGGGGGGGCTTCAGAGACGGCACTGGGGAAATCTATTTGGGGGTCAGCAAGGCATTTTTGGGAAAATCATTGGGGGCTGCAGCGGGCATTGGGGAAACATGTGGGGACTGCAGCAGATGGCACTGGGGGGAAAATAT
Organism: Phyllomedusa bahiana; assembly: GCA_025379985.1. Taxonomy (NCBI): domain Eukaryota; kingdom Metazoa; phylum Chordata; class Amphibia; order Anura; family Hylidae; genus Phyllomedusa; species Phyllomedusa bahiana. The sequence goes on from JAODAL010037332.1 coordinate 2,951, forward strand.
GGGGGGGGGCTGCCGCAAACTGGGGAAAAACAGGTTGGCTGCCCGAAAGGGGGAATGGGGGAAACATTGTGGGGGTTGAGCAATGGCACTGGGAAATGGTGCGGGTGCGCAGCGGTGCTGGGGGGAACATCATGAAAGGGGGTGAGCAGATGGGCACTGGGGGAAATCATGGTGAGGGACTCCAGCAGACGGCACTGGGCGAACATCATGGTGGGGGTTCAGACAGAGGTTACTAGGAAACATCATTGGTGGGGGAATGCAGCGACGGCCACTCAGGGGACTCATGGTAGGGGCTGCAGCAAAGGCACTGTGGAACATCTCATGGGGGCTGCAGCAGACGGCACTGGAGGTAAACATGGTGGAGACTGCAGCAGACGGCACTGGGCGAACAACATTGTGGGGGTGCAGAGACGGTTACTCAGGGTAATCATGGTGAGGGGCTTCAGCAGGACGGCACTGAGGGAACATTATGGTGGGTGGCTTGCTGAAGATGGCACTGGGGGAACATTCATTGGTGAGGCTGCAGCAGACGGTGCTAAGGGAAACATCATGGTTGGGGGGGGGTTGCAGAAGGTCGGGTACTCAGGAAACATCATGGTGGGGGCGTCAGCAGACGGCACTGAGGGAACATTTTGGTGGAGGCTGCAGCAGATGGCACTGGGGGAGCATCATGGTGAGGGCTGCAGCAGATGGCACTGAGGAAACATCATTGTGGGGGCTGCATCATGTGGCACTGGGGAACATCATGGTGGGGGCTGCAGCAAACGGCACTGAGGGAACATCATGGCGGAGGCTGCAGCATCTAATACTGGGGGAACATCATGGTGGGGGCTGCAGCAGACGACACTGGGGGAACTTCATGTTGGGGGCTGCAGCATACAGCACTGGGGGAACATCATGATGGGGGCTGCAGCAGACGGCCCTGAGGGAACATCATGGTGAGGGCTCCAGCAGACAGCACTGGGCAAACATCATGGTGGGGGCTGCAGCAGACAGCACTGGCCAAACGTCATATCATTAAGGGAAGGATGAATGGACAAATGTACCAAGACCTTCTGGATACAAATCTGCTGCCTCTTCCAGAAGGATGAAGATAAAACGAGGGAAGACATTTGAGCAATGATACCAAACTCACAGGAAACTCTCCTTTGTATCAGTGACAGAGGATAAAGCTGCTGGAACGGCCGAACCAATCATATGAGCCGAATCCAATAGAAAATCTATGGAAAGCTCCAAAGCTCAGAGTTCATAGAAGGAGCCCATGGAAGCTTCCGGATGTGAAGTGTTTGGAAGAATGGGCCGTTATCCCCCTGGAGCAGTGCAGGCGACTAGTTCCTCCATCCAGGAGGCGTCATCACCAAGAAAGAATTCAGTACCAAGGATTAGGTACATTTCAGGAAGCGCGTTCAATACTTTTTCCTGTGTCATTTCTTATTATTACACATCATTTATGGACATCTCTGGTTTGACTTCTTTGCCTGTGTGCAGGAAGGGGACGACAGGTAGGTGAAGGTTGGTGACCGCCTAGGGCACCACTTCACCCCTATCAGAAAAGGGGGCACAGAGATATGGAGTGGGCTGAAATATCTATTGGGGGGACCACATGCCTTATTGGCCTAGGGCTCCAGATTACCTTGTCTCAGTCCTTCCTGTGGGGATTGGACATCTGGGGAGACTTTCATGTCAATCAATAGCAGCTTAAGAAATAGATTTACTTAGAAAATATTTATTCCACCTGCAGAGTATATACACATAGGAAATAATACAGTTTAGAATGGAAAGTGCGGCCATGGTAGTCGTGTGTGGGATCCCGGCTGGAGGACATTATAACGCTCCTGCCCCTCCCCCATCTCTTATCACAGCTTTATGGATAAGCCCAGGACATGACTCTATCAGTGTAATCGTGTCACATAGGGGAGGTCACATAGGTGAGGTCAAATAGGTGAGGTCACATAGGTGAGGTCACATAGGGGAGGTCACATAGGGGAGGCCACAAAGGGGTGGTCACATAGGTGAGGTCACATAGGGGAGGCCACAAAGGGGTGGTCACATAGGGTAGGTCACATAGGGGAGGTCAAATAGGTGAGGTCACATAGGTGAGGTCACATAGGGGAGGGAACAAAGGGGAGGTCACATAGGGGAGGTCACATAGGGGAGGTCACATAGGGGAGGTCACATAGGTGAGGTCACATAGGGGAGGTCACATAGGGGAGGCCACAAAGGGATGGTCACATAGGTGAGGTCACATAGGGGAGGCCACAAAGGGGAGGTCACATAGGTGAGGTCACATAGGGGAGGCCACAAAGGGGTGGTCACATAGGGTAGGTCACATAGGGGAGGTCAAATAGGTGAGGTCACATAGGGGAGGTCACAAAGGGGAGGTCACATAGGGGAGGTCACATAGGGGAGGTCACATAGGGGAGGTCAAATAGGGGAGGTCACATAGGTGAGGTCAAATAGGTGAGGTCACATAGGGGAGGTCACATAGGGGAGGTCAGTCATCCATCCACATAGGATGAAGAAAGGGGGAGCCATAACTGTGATTATTCGCCTATATTCACCTATGGGGCTCTTTTTTTGCGGGATAAGATGCACTTTTTTTTCCAGTGTAAAGACCTGAGGGCTTGTATTTTGTGTTTCACAGTACAGTTTTTACCAAATCATTACAGGATAAGGGCGAATTGTTGATCAGTTTTTATTACAATTTTTGGAGACGTGAAATGACCAAAATAAAACCCTTTGTTTTTGTCTACTTTGTTCACCGTATGGAATAAATGATGTTACATAATATTAGATCAGAATTTTACCAATGACCTGACGTTTATATTTATTTAGTTTTTTTTTTTATTGTTATTATTTTATTTATTTTCTTCATCTTCTTCTTATTATTATTATTATTATCTTTTTTATTATCTATTATTATAATTATTTTATTATTTATGTTATTATTATTATTAGTATTATTTAAGCATTTAGATTATTCATCATTATTTTATTATTTATATTATTATTATGTATTATTATTAATGTTTATCATTAATTTACTTTATCTTTCATTTATTTTATATTATTTTATATATCATTTTATTGTTTAAAATGGCAAAAGGACTTTTATTTTTTATATTATTATGATTATTACTTGTTATGTATTATTTATATTACTATTTAGATTATTATTTTATAATTTAGATTATTATTTAATATTATTATTATTATTACTTATTTATTGACTTTATTTTATTTATTTTTTATTTATTTTATACTATTTTGTTTATTATTTTATTTGTAAAATGGCAAAAGGAATTTTTTATATTGTTGTTAATTATTATTATATTATTGTTTAGATTATTTATTATTATTATTTATATTATTATTTAGATTAATTATTATAATAATAATATTTTGTATTTTTTATTTATTTTAGATTATTTTGTTTTGTTTTGTAAAATCGCACAAAAGGACTTTTATTTTTTATTTATATTTTTTTAAAACTTATTTTTACTAGTATTTGTAGTCCTCCTATTATACTTGACCACTGCAAACGCTTGTACGCTGGTCTGCAATAAGAAGATATTGCAGAACAGTAAAATTATAGTTGTCCTATGGCAGGATGTAATAGAAGTAGTAACATGGCAGCCATGGAGGTCCTCATTAGGGCACTAGCTGCCTGCGCCCCACAATCTTGTTTCTAGGAGGCGATCAGGCAATGGAATGGTGTACAGCCGCGGCATCAAAAGGGTTAAAATGCCAGGACCAGAGCTGTCTAAGAGGTTCATGACAGAGTCCAAATACTTTATTACCCAAGATGAAGATGTAGACCAAAGGGGATGAGGGTCGGAGTATTCTTAGTGAACCTAGTTTGATAAGCAGTTATTGATATCACTCCTGATGGCTCAGAGGCTTCAGAGAGATGTAAGGAAAGCGCTCACTGCTGAAAGAAGGAAAAGAAATCATGAGCAGCAGAACAATACAGAATTCACTTCAGTACAATCCTGCTCATCCAGGGGAGATCGGCCAAACCAGGACCAAGACAGTAGATAAAGACACTATGGGCGACATGTATGATTTTTGGTGCCCAGGTGCCATTTTTTATGCACATATTAGTAGCGTAGAATGCGCCTGAATCTATGAACCTGTTCTGCTGCGGGTCACAGATTTAGAGATTTCTAGCTATAAAGCGACACTTCTGGCTCAGGTAAACCCTTGTAAATTTGCTCTCCCTTTTTCCCACCAGTAATGGCCGGGATTTGCCGCACTGAACTAAAAATGTGCAGTTTCGTCGGTTGTAGTGCGAGCCCCACCCGCCCCCATAATCGGGCATTAAAAAGTGCCCGGGCGTCTGTAAGGGCCTGATATGGCGTGCGGCAGAATGAAATAAAAGGGAGGGGAGCTCCCGCTAGATCTCGGGCTAAAAAAAAAGACGCCAGATTTCCCCCAAACCCCTCTCATACGTCCTTACAATGTTTTCCACCCCTTTTTGGTCATGTTACTCCCCCTCTGTATCCTATAATCACCACATCACTGCTGGCAAGTGTTAAACCCCAAGGTTCTCATTTTCATGTCCCGTTTTTATAATCAACCACTCAGTGAGAAAGTGTTAACCCCAAGGGTGTTCATTTATCATGTCCTCTATACCCCTTATAATCACACCACTCATGCTGAGCAAGTGTTCAACCAAGGTGCCTCATTCTATCTGTCCCTATACCCCTTAGTAATCACACACATCACTGCGAGCGAGTGCTAACCCCAGGGCGTCATCTATCCGCCCTCTGTACTCCTTTATAATCAAACATCATCCCCTGATGCTCAACCCAGGTGCTGTCATTTATCCCTCCTTGTCCCCCCCTAGTAATCCACACACTATGCTTACGAGTATTCAACCCCGGTCTGTCATTCTTCTCCTTTTGTATCCTTAGTAATCACCACACTCACTGTGAGTGTTCAACCCCAGGGCTGTCTTTTCTACCCCCGTCTCTGTGTCCTTAGAATCACCACAGCCCTGTGAGGGGTTCAACCCCGGGGGCTGTCATTCTACTCCTGTTCTCTGTACTCCTTATAATCACACTCACTCACGTGAGCAAGTGTTCAACCCAAGGTTTCTGCATTCTACCCTGTCCTCTGACCCCTTTAGAAATCACACACACTAAAGCTGAGCGAGTGTTCAACCGGGTGCTGTCATTCTACCCCCGCCCCTCTGTACCCTTTGTAATCCCACACACCATGCGACGAGTGTTAAACCCAAAGGGTGCTTCATTCTACTCCCGCCCTTGTACCCCTTAGTAATCACACCACTCATTGCTAAACCAGTGTTTAAACCCCCGGTGCTTCATTCTACTTTGTTCTCTGTCTCCTTAGTATCCACTACTGCTGCCGAGAGAGTGTTCAACCGCGGTGCTGTCATTTCTTTTGTCCTCTGTTTTATAATTTTAAAACACTCGCTGCCGGTGTTTCAACCCCAGGTGTGTTATTCTTGCTTGAATTTGCAAAAAAATAAAAAGAAAAAAGAAACCTCAACGGATTTTTACACTGGAAAAACCCCCCCCCCCCCCATGTTGGTTCCTGCAGGGTTTTGACCTAAAACCCCTATGTTGGAAGGGCGAAGGCTTACCACTCGCTCTTGTAGCTACTCTCACCCCTTACATAAATAGACCTTTGTTTGATAGGTGAGACAGGGGGGGGAAAGGCAGGTGATGTCAACCCTGCGGGTCACATGAAAGGGGAAAAAAAATATACCCTCTTTTGGGGGCACACGAACTGCAGAAGGACAAATAGGCATGAAATGTTTTTTGTGGCAAACCCCCCATTCTCAGAATCCCAAAAGGTGGGCTGTAGAAAATGGCACATAATTCACTGTGACAGAGAATCTAAATAATCCCAAATATCCAGTCACTGCGCCCAATGGAAGATACCAGACCTAGAGATGAGGGAGGTTAGATTAGACATCACATCTCTATAGGTCATTTATGGAGCTCAGTTATATCCTGGCTCTGATAATGAGGCCATGGTCACATTTTCTGGGAATGTGTCACAGTAGGTGACGTTATGTTTTTTGGGCATTTTCCCTCCTGGGATTTTCCCTCTGTAGATTGTTATTGTTCCTGAGTTTATTAATGACAATTTATTAGGAAACAAACCCCGAGGACGTTCGTTGGGTAACGAGGAAGACACGAGGTGAGCGAAGCAGAGAACCACGACTACCACGACTCCGGGTAGGGCGACGACTTTGGAACCGGTTGAGTCAATTCCAGAATTTGGAGATTAAACTGTCAAAAACAAATGATCGGGTGCAATGGACAAGACCTGATGGGTAGGGTCAGGGCCTCCCGTGGGAGAGGGGTTTACCCATTCTTCTCCCATTGAATGTCATAGAGAGGCTTCAACTCAGCTACTTCCAAAATGTTGAGGTTATATTATTAAAAAAGAAGATTTCACCAGAAAGGAGATGAGCAAATGACAGGCCAGAGATGGGTGATGGGTGGGGGCTCTCTCTGGGAGCGTCACCTGTTGGGAGACCAGGGTTTCCCAATTCTTCTTCTGTTGAATTCAATGGATGACCTTCAATGGGATTCAATAGCTGAGGCTTCTAGAGGTAAGACCCAAACTCACCACAGTTTTGTGGTCATCCCCGATTTATGATTTTTTTTGGCTTTCGGGGGCTCTCCAGGGTATCTTTTTTTCCCGGTTTGTAATCAGGCTTTTCGTGATGGGATCATGATTTTTTGTGATGGCTAAGCCACTTGCTGCCTGTGTTCACTGAAACCACCACATTTTTACTGTCAATCCTGAGCACGCATGCACTGTGTAACATGGCCACCACATTGTACTGTGCTAATCACTGAGCCACCGCACTGCACTGTGCTAATCACTGAGCCACCACATTGCACTGTGCTACTTACTGATCTACTGTGCTACACTGTGCTAACCACTGAGCCATGGTGCTGCACTGTTCTAACCACTGAGACTTGGTGCTTCACTATGCTAACCACTGAGCTACCACATTGTACGTTCAAATCACAGAGCCACCTGCACTGCACTTCTAATCCACTGAGCCACCACACTTGCACTGAGCTAATTACGACTCTACTGTGCTACACTGTGTGTAACCACTGAGCCACGATGCTGCCACTGTCTAACCACTAGACTGGTGCTTCACTATGCTAACCACTGAGCCACCATGCTGCACTGAGCTAACCACTGAGCCACCGTGCTGCAATGTGCTAACCACTGACCTACCGTGCTGCACTGTGCTCAGAGGCGGGACGATGGGTAGCAGAGTAGGCGAGAATCCGCCTGGGGCGCCTAACCTCTGGCCTATCCCTAAGGGGCCGAAGGCAGGCCCCAACCTCGCCGGCCCCAGTCTCTTTTATTTACCCGCTCAGCGGAGCAGAAAAGCTAGCGCATCCCTGCACCCAGACATGTCGGAACCTGCTCACACGTATTCGCTGGATCCTCCGTAAGCCACATGGCCGACACAGCGGGGCCAGCCGAGTCCCTCATAGCGCTGAGGACCCCGCCGCGGCTTTCCGTGCGGCTCAGCTGGGCAGCCGACGCATGTATGATGTCATCGCGACCTGCCTCTCCTCGGGGCGCACAGCGCGTCATTGGCTGTGCGCCCGAGGAGCTGCTGGAGGTTGCACGCGGCAGGTAATGAAGAGGACAAAAGGAGCGCGCAAGCCCGGGAAGGCAGTAAGGTGTATATAAAATGTTTTATTTTTAGCCTGCCCTGTGCCCCCCATACGCTTGCCTGTGCCCCTATAGCTGCCGGTGGCCCCCGCATATGCCTGCCTGTGGCCCCTATACCCTGCCTGTGGCCCCTAAAAGCCTGCCTTGGCCCCATATACACGCTTGCCAGTGGCCCCTAATAGGCATACAGGCCAACTCTCCCGTTTTTGGCGGTGGGGTCCGCCTATGTTGGGGTCCCCTCCCCTGCCTCTCCGGGGAGTGAGCATTCCTCCCGCCAGCCTGTCAGGCGGCGGGGGCCTTTAAAATTACCGCGGCGCAAGGTAGCGCTGTGCGCTACTCTTTCGCCGCCGGAACCCTCCGGACCGCTCCTACATGCGGTGAAGCGGGCCGCAGCCGGCCGCCTCACCCGCCCGCGTTCCCCTCACTGTGCGGGAGGCAGGAAGGGTGAATCGCTCCCCTTCCTGCCCTTCTCCCCTCCCCCTGTATGTAACGCGCGTCCTGTGCGCGCCGTGCATACAGTCAGGCGCAGGGGAAGTGACGCGCGGCTGCATGGGAGTGACCCGCGCGCTGCACTCACTTCCCCTTGCGCCGCTGAAGAGATCGGGCAGGAGCTGGCTCGCTGCGCTGCAGGAGCCTTGGTAAGGTAAGTGGGAAGATAATTATCTTTTATTTTATTAGCTATAGGGGCTCTACCTGGCAACAAGGGACATCTACCTGGCCAACAGAGGGGACACTACCTGCAACAAGAGGGGGCACTACCTGGCGAACAAAGGGGACATTCTACCTGCAACAGAGGGGACACTACCTGCAAACAAGAGTGGTGGCACTACCTGGCAACAGAGGGGGCAATACCTGCAACAGAGGGTGCATCTACCTGGCCAACAAAGGGGCACTACCTTACAGCTGAGGGGACATCTACCTGGCAAAACAGAGGGGACACACCTGCAACAGAGGGGACACTACCTGCAACAGAGGGGTCATCCTACCTGGCAACCAAGGGGCACAACCTGCAACAGAGGGACATCTAACCTGGCAACAGAGGGACATCAAACCTGGCAACAAGTGGGCCACTAACCTGGCAACAGAGGGGGCACTATCAGCAACATAGGGGTCAACACCTGGCAACAAGGGGACACTACCTGGCAACAATGGGGCATCAACACCTGGCAACAAAGGGCACAACACCTGCAACAGGGGGGCACTACCTGGCCAACAGAGGACATCTACCTGGCTAACAATGGGGGCACTACCTGCTAACAATGGGGGCACTACCTGCTACCAATGGGGGCACTACCTGGCTAACAATGGGGGCACTACCTGGCTAACAATGGGGACCTCTACTGCAACAATGGGGAATCACCAGGCAACAATGGGGTGGCAACCAAACCTGCTGGCACCAAAGGGGGCACTACCTGGCAAACAGAGGGGCACTACCCTGGGCAACCAGAGGGGCACTACCTGGCAACAGAGGGGACATCTACCTTGGCTAACCAGATGGGGCACTACCTGGCTTAACAGATGGGGGCACTACCTGCTAACAATGGGGGCCCTACCGTGCTAACAATGGGCATCTACCTGGCTACAAATTTGGCTCTACCTGGCTACAGAGGGCACTACTTTGCAAAGGTGGGCATCTACCGGCTGTAAGGGGCACAACCTGGTTAATGGGGGCTACTACCTGCTATAATGGGCATCTACCTGGCTTTCTTCCAAAGGCCGTTATGCAGTTAGTGGAGTGGTGTTGCTTCTTTTTGAAGTGGTCGTGGCATACCAAAAGATGGGCGTGTTCCCCATTGCAATTTTTTGCCTACTAATTCTCCAGATTTTTCATTTTCCAAAAGTTGGCAACTATGCTAAAGTCCTGCCGTTGGCCGCCCATCAAAACCGCCTGTCTGTGGCCCCATACCCCTGCCTGTGGCCCCCATAATACGCCTGCCTGTACCCCCAATACCTCACGTGACCCCTATACGCCTGCCTTGCCCCCCATATACAAACGCCCTGCCTGTTCCCCATTCGCCTGCCTGTGTGCCCCCATAACGCATGCTGTGGCCCCTTATATGCCTGCCTGTGGCCCCATACGCCTGCTGTGGCCCCATACGCACTTGCCTGTGGCCCCTATACGCCTGCCTGTGGCCCCATATCCTGGCCTGAGCCCCAAATACGCCCAGCCTGTGGCCCCCATATGCCACCTGAGACCCCCATACGCCTGCCTGTGGCCCCCCATAAAAACCCTGCCTGAGCCCCCATACGCCTGCTGTGGCTCATTCCCAGCCTGTGGCCCCCTATACGCCTGCCTGTGGCCCCGTTCCGCTCTGCCAGTGGCCCCTATAAATACGCCTGCCCAGTGGCCCCGTTCTGCCTGTCTGTGCCCCTATAACGCCTGCCTTGGCCCCCCATATACGCCTGCCTTTGGCCCCCATACGCTTCCGTGGCCCCATTCGGCACCCTGTGGCCCTTACCGCCTGCCTTTGGCCCCCATAGCAACGCCTGCCCTGTGGTTCCCCCCCCCCCCCCATTTTTTCGCCTTGCCCTGTGCCCACAAGACGCCTGCCACACCTGGTGGGGGCTCCAATAACGCCCTGCCTGAAGAGCCCCCATACCTGCCTAGCCCCATAACCGCCTGCCTGAGACCCCATACGCCCTGCCTGAGCACCCCCATACGCCTGCCTGTGGCCCCCCATACGCCTGCGTGAGCCCCAACGCCTGCCTGAGCCCCCCATACGCCCTCCTGTGGCCCCCATCACGCCTGCTGTGTCCCCTAAACGCCTGCCCTTTCCCCCATACGCCTCCTGTGGCCCCATATGCCTCCCTAGCCCTCATACGCCTTCGGAGCCCACATAAACACGCCCTGCCTGAGGCCCCCATACGCCTGCCTGTGGCCCCCCATGAAATACGCCTGCCTGTGGCCCCATAAACGCCTCGCTGAGCCCCTATAAAACGGCAGCTTGAACCCAATAACGCTGCCCTGAGCCCCAAATGCCTGCCTGTGGCCCCTAGCTATATCCTGCCCTGGCCCCGTATAGCTATATATCTGCCTGTATGCCCTATATACCTGCCTGAGCCCCTATAGCTATAAAACCTGCTTGAGTGCCCCTATATACCTGCCTGATGCCCCTATATCAATATACCTGCCTGAGAGTTGCCCCTATATCTAATAACCTGCCTGATGCCCTATATCTATAATACCTGCCTGAAGATTGACCCTATATCTATAAACCTGCCTGAGAGTGACGCCTATGTCATATACCTGCCTGAGAGTGACCCAATATCTATAATTACCTGCCTGAGAGTGACCATATATCTATATACCACCTGAGTGCCCCTATATTTATATGCCTACCTGTCTAAGGGGGACAATAAACATATACCTTTCCTAACTGCAGGGCCCATATAGCTTCCCCTATCTTAGTGGCTATATACCTATAATTAAGGAGTTACTGGAAATGTGAAGGATTCTAAGATATTTGGTCCAAATCCGCAGGACGAGTATTGGCCGAGCAATCAGCATGAAGGTGTGACCGTATTGGAGAAGAAAAGGGAAAGTAAACTACGCTGATCAGAAAAGGCGTCCCCTGTCAACTACATGTAACTGCAGTGTAATCACTTATATGTCCTGCAGAGCGTCTACATACAACTAGTATCGACCACTATATGGGCACTGTATGCGGTTATATGTAATCAGAGCCTGTGTACAGCTGATAGTCACATTGGGGTCCGCTTCCGGTCAGGGTCTGGCATGATATTTGAGCCTTAAGTAGTATTATTTGGGGTCCTATGGTTTTGTAGGAAGGCATTTTATACCAGTCATTCGTCCGGCTAGATTTGCTCCATGTGTCGGTTATTATTCGGTGACTGATATTTAGGGATATTACGCTGTCCATAATACGAGGGAGCAACTTTTGAAAAAGCAGTTTTGTCAGGGCTATTTCCATTGTGCAGTGACAGCAGAGAGAATGGACGGAGCTATGCGGAATGTGCAAAAAATGGAGTGACAGACCTGGTCAAGGGGCAGAGAATAATGTGGGGGGGGGGGGCATTTATGGAGTGAGGGGGGGGGGGAGGGGGGGGCGTTATGGCTGTACTTGCCTAGGGCGCCAAAATGCCTTGTCCCGGCCCTGACTGTGCTAACCACTGAGCCCACGTGCTGCACTGTGCCAAACCCTGAGCCACCATGTCACACCTTGCTAACCACTAAGCCAACATGTTGTAGCATCCTAATCACTCAGCTTCTGTGATAAACAGTGCTAAACACTGAGCCACCATGCTGCACTGTATTAACCACTAAGCCATTCTGCTGCACTGTACTAACCACTGAGCCACCATGCTAAATTGTGCTAACCACAGGGCCACAGTGCTGCACCAGCTAACACGAGCCGCGTGCTGCCCCATCAAAACCATGAAACCACCATGCTGCAATGGCTAACTACTGGGGACAGCTGCTTAATATAGTAACATGACCACAATCTGCACCTGCTAACACGACCACCGGCTGCAATGGGGAGCCACTGACCCCCCAAAAGTGACCTAGATCTGCAGCATTTTCGGAAGACAAACCTTCTTTTAAAGGGGCGCAAACGAATCCCCCCATACCCTTTTTTCAGAAAGGCAATACTGTACTTTAAGAAGCACTATGTGTGTGCCGCTATATACAGTGAGACACTGACTTTTTCTGCAATACATTACTTGGGGGTACTGGATCCCTAGGGGGCCAGGGGAAAGGGGTTAATGCTTTTAGAAAAGGGGAATTTAATGCAAGGATCCCTGGGCAGTGGAGGGGTTAATGTAAGCTTCCTTGGAGTTGTGTTACAGTGAAGTGGTGGTCTGGTGACGGGGTTAAAGGCAGTGGAAGGGGTAATTAAGGATACGGGTTGTTTGGGAAAGGGGAGGGGTTATTAAAAAGGGCTGTGTTTAGGGCGGGGATGGGGTTTTATAAAATGACGTGGTTTGGGCAGTGAAGGGGGAAATAAAAGGAAAAAGGTTTTTTAGGCTTGGGGGGTTTTATAAGGATGGTGGTGGTTTAGGCGTAAGGGGTTATTATAAGAATGACGGTGGTTTAGGGCAGTGGAGGGGTTATTATAAGGATGACTGGGGGTTTAGGGCAGTGGAGGGGTTATTATAAGGATGACTGGTGGTTTAGGGCAGTGGAGGGGTTATTATAAGAATGACGGGTTGGTTTTTAAGGGCAGTGAGATGGGGTTCTCATAAGGCGAGTGCGCGAGTGTGTGGATTTAGGGGGGTGGAGGGTTATTCATAAAGATGACAGGTGGTTTTAGGGCGTGGAGGGGTTACATCAGCGAGAAAATATGACAGGGTATGTTTAGAGGCATTGGAGGAGTTAATATAAGCAATGACGTGGTGGTTTATCCGGGCAGTGCGAGGGATTAATTATAAGTAATGATGCGATTTGGTTTCGGGCAGTAGAGGGATTATTATACGGATGACTGGTGTTTTAGGGCAGTGGAAGAGTTAATGTAAGTGTGGCTGGTGGTTTAGGGCAGTGGAGGGGTTATTATAAGGATGACTGAGCGAGAGTGTGTTTAAGGGCATGGATGGAGTTAAATGTAGGGGTTTGTCCTGAAGCACTTGTTCACTATTCTGTAGTACTAATGCATAGCAGAACAGTGTGCAGTCACAGCTTTCCTATTACAGTGGGCTCTGGCTTCTGACAAGAGCTAATAGGGCCAGTAAGATAGAAGGAGGTAATAGAAGCAGTAAGATGCTAGGAAGTAATAGGAGCAGTAAGATGTCAGGAGGTAATAGGGGCAGTAAGAGGAGAGGGGAAGGCTAAAAAGAAGCAGTAAGATGCCAGGAAGTAAAAGGGCATAGTAATGTGAGCGCGATGAACAGGTTGGTAATATTGGCAGGTCAAGATTGCAGGGGGTTACTATAGGAGCTAAGATGGCAGGGCGCGAGTAATCGGACAGTAAGATACAAGACACACCATTCAGGCATTAATATGGAGCAGTGTGGTAAGTAGGGCTAAATGTATGCAGAAGGTAATAGGTGCCAGCTAATACTGGCACAGGAGTAAAAAGAGGTAGCATAAGATGGGTAGGCTGATGAGTATAAGGGGACAGTATGATGAGCAGTGAGTAAAATAGTGTGCAAGTAAGATGGTAGTAGGTAATAGTGGACATTTAGGAGGGGGGGGGAGGTGGGTTTGGACAGGAGGTAATTCGTCGGCAGTAAGAGTGGTCTCGCAGTGTAAGGTAATCAGTTGGCATAAGATGGCAATGACAATAATAAAGTGGGCATGTAAAGATAGGCAGAGGTAAATAGGGGCACGTCAAAGCATAGCAGGTAAAGTATAGTGGCAGTAAGATGGACAGGAGTAATAAGTGGGCATATAAGGTTACATGAGGTAAACATGAGTACATCAATATGGTCAGAGTGACAATAGGGCAGCAAAAGATGGCGACGTAGGGTATAGGGACAGTAAGATGAGAAGGAGGTACTAGGATGGCAGTACAAAGAGGGGCAGAGTAGTATATAGGGAACAGTAAGCGATGGTAAGGAAGGTAATAGGATGTCAGTAAGAGGTCAGGAGGTAATAGGGGCAGTAAGAATGGCAGAGAGGTAATATGAGCAGTAAAGATGGCACTGTGTAAGTAGGGGCAGTAAGATGGCGTAGGTAGAGTTAATAAGCAGAGGGAAGTAATGATGGCAGGGAGGTAAATAGACAGTAAGAATGGCAGGAGGTAATAGGGGCAGAAAGATGGTGCAGGTTAAGGAAAATCCAGGAGCATTTAAGATGGCTAGGAGGTAAATAGGAGCAGTCTAAGATTGGCAGGAGGAAATAGGATCAGTAATGAAGACAGGGAGGTAATAGGGACATCAAGATGGCAGGAGGTAATAGGAGCAGTAAGATGGCAGGAGGTAATAGGGGCAGTAAGAGGGCAGGAGGTAATAGGAGCAGTAAGATGGCACTGGGTAATAGGGACAGTAAGATGGTAGGATGTAATAGGAGCAGTAAGAGGGCAGGAGGTAATAGGGGCAGTAAGATGGCAGGAGGTAATAGGGGCAGTAAGATGATAGGTGGTAATAGGGACATCAAGATGGCAGGAGGTAATAGGGGCAGTAAGATGGCAGGAGGTAATAGGGACAGTAAGATAGGCAGACACAAATAGTAGTAAGCGATAAAGATGGTAGGTAATCTGTAATTGGAGGAGCAGTAAGGATGTAGGCACAGGTCAATAGGGACAAGTAAGATGGGGCAGTGAGAAATAAGAGGTCAGTAAGATGGTATGAGTTGTGTAAATAGGAGTAGAAAGATGTAGGTAGGTAATAGGGGTCAGTACGATAATTGTCAAGAAGTTAATAGTGAGGCAGTAGAGAAAGGCCTGTGATGTAAAAGGGGCAGTAGATGGCAGGAGGAGTACAAATACAGGGGGCGCAGTAAGATGGCAGGAGGTAATAGGGACAGTAAGATGGCATTATGTAAAAGGGGCAGTAGTCGAAGTGCAAGGAGGTAACAAGGGACAGTAAGATGCCGGAGGTAATAGTAGCAGTAAGATGCGGTAGGAGGTAATGACGCGATCTAGTGCGCGACATGTGAGGACATCCTAGGCGAACGTGAACACAGCGATGAACATGGGTTCGTTAACATGTGTAGTAGCCACAGACGACATAATCACAGGGACAGTAAAGATGGGCAGTAGGGAAATAGGAGCATTAAGTATGGTAGTGGCAGGTAATAGTTGGACAGTAGAATGGCAAGGAAGTAATCAGACACAGTAAGATGGTAAGGAGGTATAGGACACAGAAAGATGCAGGAGGTAATAGGAGCAGTAAGATGGTAGGAAAGTAAATCAGGGGCTGCAGTAAGATGGCAGGGGGTAATAGGGGCGTTAAGATGGCAGGAGGTAATCAGGCACAGTAAGATGCCAGTCTATCTAGCCGAAATAGGAGGCATTAAGATGGCAGGAGGTAATAGGACAGTAAGTGATGGCAGGAGGTAATCATGAGCAGTAAGTTGGTAGGAGGTAATAGGAGCAGTAAGATGGCATGGAGAGGTAATATGGGGGACAGTAATTGATGGCAGGTAGGTAATAAGGGCTGCAGTAAGATAGGTAGCTGTGGAGGTGGGGGGGTGGGGGAGGTGTGGGGGTGGGGGGAGGATGGGGAGGGACCACGTAAGAATGGTAGAGGGTAATAGGAGAGTAAGATGCAGGAGGTAATAGTGGGCAGTAAAGATGGACAGGATGAAATAGGCTGGCAGTAAAGATGGCAGGAGGTAATAGAGGGGCAGTAAGATGATACAGAGGTCTAATAGAGAGCGTAAGATGGCAGGAGTAATAGGGGTGCCAGTAAGAGGGGGGGGGGGCAGGAGGAAAATAGGGGCGTATAGATGGCAGGAGGTAATCAGGTGCAGTAAGATGACAAGGGGGGTATATCATATATCAGGTGAAGATAGCAGGAGGTAATAGGGGCAGTAAGATGGCAGGAGGTAATAGGGGCAGTAAGATGGAAGGAGGTAATAGAGGCATTAAGATGCAAGAAGTAATAGAGAAAGCAGTCAAGATGATTAGGAAAGGTAATAGGAAGAAGTAAGATGGCAGGCCAGTAATAGGAGCAGTCAGATGGTAGGAAGTAAAAGGGGCAGTAAGATGTGGCCAGGGAGGTAATAGGGGCAGTAAGATGGCAGCAGGTAATAGCGTCAGTCAAGAATGGCAGGAGGTAATAGGATCAGGTAAGATGGTGCAGTGAGGTAAATAGGGGCAGTAATATGGGCAGGCGATGTAAATAGGGGCAGTAAGATTGGCATGGAGGTAATAGGGGGCAGTAATGATGACACAGGGGGGTAATAGGGGCAGTAAGATTGCAGGAGGTAAATAGAAGTCAGGAACAAGATGGGGCAGGGGGTAATAGAAGCAGTAAGATGCGCAGTGCAGTTGAGTCTTGACCACTGAATGTGATAAGCCATCGCTTGTGACCTCATCAGCATTACTCGTTAATGTGTTACAGTAACAGCAGCCTCTGGCAGGGGTTAATAGGTGCAGTAAGATGGCAACTTGGGAGCTTCATTAGGCTTCCGGCTGCCATGACTGCAGGTTGGCACCATGCAATCTAATTACAGGGGATCTTACTGAGATGTGTGAGCTGCTGCGGCGCCCCCCTCTTGTTTAACTGCTAAGATGCTGCGGTCCTTTTAACTGTGACATCTAAGGGGTTAAACGGCCGGGATCGGAGTTATCTACCGGAGGCAGGGGCCGGGTGTAACTAACAGCTCCTGAGCCCACTTGATATTTGTGCCCTCGTACTCTGACTACCCACAGGGCTGTCTTAACAGCATTAAGGGTCCCCTGGGCAAAGCAGTGCACTGGGCTCTGCCCAAACACATGAGACCACACCAGGCTCCTTTAAATAGGACAGAACAAAATCAAATAAAGTGCACTTCTAACGACCTAAAGTTGCCGGTGGCCTACAAGACTGCGGAGCAGAGGTTTCCCAGGACATGCCTCCAACCACCTGGTGCCCGTAGTGGTTTACAGGCCACAGGGGCAACTCTAGTGTGCCTCAACGAATTGGACAGCCCTGCCCCCTGTCCTCCCCCCTGTCCTCCCCCCGTTCTATGCACATCGTACACAACACTTTCTACTAGTGGGATTTTCCAAACCATCTGCACATTGATTCTGTGTTTCTAGGATGATGGGTCAAGCAATGTTACTTTCCTCCTTTGTAATGGGGAAGGGAGAATAAAACCCCCCTTGGAAAAAAAAAAAACCTTTTAATCACCCTTCAAAAGTTTTGGCCCGGGGCTCTTTCTCCTTTTGGCCCTTTTTGCCCGGACTTTTCTGTTTTTTCGGGGGCGTCCTTTTTTTTTTTTCTTTTTACAGGACATTCTCCCAGGGGAAAGGGGGCAGTGGGGTTTTCGCGCTCTTGGCCACGGATATTGCTCACCCTGATCTCCAAGCAGAGATGTTTGATGTTCTTGAACTATTAAAAAACCCCATTTAAAAGGGGGATAAAAATAGCGGTTTTCCCCGATTTGGGCCCCCATTCTGCTGATCTGCAGCTTCACAATGTGTCTTAATTATCCCCAAAAAGATCTTTTTTTTTTGTGATTTTAAAGTAAAAGAACCCCCTCACAAATTTTAAAAAGGGACCTCCTCAAAAACCATATTTTACAAGCAGAGCATAGCTCCATTTCCATCAATAATGGCGTCAGTTTCTCCTCTTGGTCTTGGGAAAACTTTGCAACATTTAAATTTTTAGTTCCCTGCCTTTCAGACGGTTTCCCTTTAAATAAAGCTTCGGGTCCCCCTTCCTGTTCAAAACTGTGGGTTTTTTTCTACGCTTCAGGGGTCCCACTTCCTGTTAAAATGTGGGTGGTTTAAAAGCTTCAGACCCAGCTTCCTGTTCCCGGGCTGTGGGTGGTTCCTTAGGCCCTTTTGGGTCCCCCTTTTTTTCAGGCTGTGGGGATTCTACAGTTTTCTCCAGGGTTCCCGTTCAGGCTGGGGGGCGGTTTTTACAAATCAGGCTTTTATTTTCCTGTTCAGGTGTGGGCGGTTTTTTACCTTCAAGCCCCCCACTTCCTGTTCAGGGTGTTGGGGGGTTTTTACAGCTTCCCGGTCCGCTTCCCGTTTAGACTGGGGGGTGGTTTTTTTTTTACGCTTCAGGCCCCCAGCTTCCTGTTCCCGACTGGGGTGGTTTTTAAAAGGGTTCAGGGGTCCCGCTTCCTGTTCAGGCTGTGGGGGGTTCTACAAAATTTGGCTTTCATTTTCCCGTTCAGGTCTGGGCGGTTCTACAAATTCAGGGCCCCCCAATTTCCTGTTCAGGCTTGGGCGGGGTTTTACGTTTAGGGTCCCCCCTTCCTTTTCCGGGGGTGGGGGGTTTTTATGCTTTAGGTTTCCCCCTTCCTGTTCAGTCATTGGGGCAATTCTACCCCGCTTCCCGGCTCCTACTTTTCCCGTTCAGGCTGTGGGTGGGTTTTAAAAGCTTCTGGTTCCTTTTAAAAACCCGTTTTAGACTGTGGCAGTTTTACACCTTTTCCCGCTTTCCCCCTCCTTTTTAGGCCCCTGGGGGTTCTACAGCTTTCTCCCCCAAAAAAAAATGGTAACCCCCCGGAAAATTTTTTTTCTTCACTCCAACTGTCACTCCCCCACACTAGGGCAAGAAAAGGGACTTATCTGTATAAGATGTACAATGGGTGGGTTACCCAAATTTTTTTAAACCCCCCCATATTTAAGAAAACACGGCACCCCTTTAAATTCCCTCACCCTTTCCCCCCCCCCTTTTTTCCCCCCCCCCCCCCCCCATCCCCCCCAATAACCCCCCTTTTTAAAACCCCCCCCCCCCCCCCCTTTGAGCAGGGCCTCACCCCCTTTTGTCTCTCTGTAGTAGCTCTCACTGTTAATATCTGTTTGTTTATTGTCCCGGGAATTATACCCTTACATTTGTAAAGGGGTTTTCGGATAAAGTTAGCGCTATAAAAAATTTAAAAAATTTTTTTTTATTATTATTCCCACTCCTACTTCCGTTCGGGGGGATTGGGCAATTTTTACAGCTTTAAAAGGCCCCCCCTCTTCCCCATTCTGGGGTGTGGGGGGTTCTATTGCTTCAGGGGGTCCCACTTGCTGTTCAGGCTGTATCCGCAATACCTGATATTTCAGCTCTGCTATTCCTAGCTTAGCCTGTTAGAGGGACATTGGTGATGGAGGAGTCTAAACAGCAGGGAAGAAGACTCTAAAGAGGTAACGTTTGTCATTAAGAAGCATAAACAAGCTCCTGTTCTGCTGATAAGACACAGCAGGGAGTGAACTCACCATCCCGACCACTGCTAGAGCATAGAGGAGATAAGACACAGCAGGGAGTGACATCACCATCCCGACCACTGCTTAAACAGAGAGCGGAGATTAAGACACAGCAGGGAGTGACATCACCCTCCTGACCACTGCTAGAGGGGGGAGGAGATAAGACACAGCAGGAGTGACATCACCATCCTGACCATTGCTAGAGCAGAGAGGAGATAAGACACAGCAGGGAGTGACATCACGATCCCGACCACTGCTAGAGGAGGGAGGAGATAAGACACAGCAGGAAGTGACATCACCATCCCGACCCCTGCGTGAGGAGACAGGAGATAAGCACAGCGGGAGTGACATCACCATCCTGACCATTGCTAGAGCAGAGAGGAGATAAGACACAGCAGGGAGTGACGTCCCCATCCCAACCACTGCTAGAGCCCAGATAGGTGGTCAGTAACCTAAGGAAGCTTTTGTACTCAGGCAGGAGATAAGAATTGCACTGACTATGAAAGAAAGCAAAATCAGACCAGCAATGTATTTGGTAATAGTCATTATATATCTTTGCTACATGTTTAAAACTAATCAAAGAAACAGGAAAACCACCTTAATTTAGGTGGGTGGGAATGGACACCTAAATATGTCCAATGAAAAGAGACATCAATGCATGTTTCTTCCCATATAACATTAAAGTGATCTCTTAATCCTTGTTACAAACAAAATTGATTCTTCTGAAATGTTTGAACAGACATTAAAGGACTTGAAGCAAAGATGCATTAGATGTAGACACAGTTGTTGGTGCAGGGGTATAGCTGGAGGTATCCTGAGACATATGTCCCAAGTACTGGGTGCCAGAAGGATTTAACAAGCCAATTTGTCTTGGACAGGATGCAGGGTTTGGCCGGAGATTGAACCTTTCCCCACCTATATGAAACACGTAGTGTTAAAGGCCCCCCACCAAAGGGAAAAAATTTCCCCTAGGGACAAAGCCCAAGGATCCCAAGATCACCCTTTTAAAGAGGTTTAGACCACAGACACCAAGGAAGGATCCACTAAGAACATTGATAATGAGACTTAGACCTTCAACACCCAGAAAGGGTCCACTAAGATCATCGAAAATGAGGTTTAGACTTCTATCACTAAAAAAGGGTCCCCAATTTAAAATCATAGACAAATTTAAATTTAGACCCTCAACAGGGGAAGGGGGGGATCCCCTTGGAATATTTATAATGAGGTTACACCTTAGACACCCAAGGGAAAGGGTCCACTAAGAACATTGGGTAATTAGAAATTAGACCCTTTAAGACCCGGAAGGATCCAAAAAAGAATGCGAAAATGGTTTTTTTGACCCTTTTTTCACTAAGAAAGGATTCCCAATTTAAAATCATTGGGCGAAATTAAATTTAGACCCCCTTTAAAAAGCAAGGGGAAAAATCCATAGGAAAAATTGGTTAAAAAGGTCTGGAAAATTTAAAACCCAAAGGGAAGGGGTCCACTTGGAAAAAATGTTTAAAGAGGTCTAAACCTTAGACACCAAGGAAGGATCCATAAACATTGATAAGGGGGACTTAGACCTTTAACACCCAGGAAAGGGTTTCCCCTAAGATCAAACGGGAAAAAAAAAAAAGAGGGTAGACTTTTATCACAAGAAAGGGGTCCAAAAGTTTATTTGACAATTAAGTTTAGACCATTTAACAGCAAGGGAAAAGGGGTCCACTAGGATATTGATAATGAGGTCTAGCCTTTGACACCAGGAAGGGGTCCCCTAGGAAAAAATGGTTAAAGAAAAGGGGTTTTAGACCTTCAAAATCATGGAAAGATTCGACAAAGATCATTGGGTTAAAAAGGGGGGTTTTTTCTTCAACAGAAGGAAAAGGGTCCCCTAAGACAACTTTTTAAAGTGGGTTTTGAAATTAGACAAAAAGGGCGAATTATGATCGGGGGTTGTGCCTGTTTTCTGGCGAAAAAGTCGCCTCACCCCTCCCAATTTTCCCCGCGGGCGAAGTGATGCCCAAATTTTTTTCGCACCTTTGCCCACTTTTTTGATGCGCCTAACTGAAAGGGGGGGTGCATGGGCGCGGGGTTTGGGGGTTCTGGGGCGGGGCGCGGGTCATTTTGAATACCCGAGGGATGCATGATCGCGGGGGTTTGGAAAGTGTTGGGGCCCTTGCCGCTCCGACAGGGGGAAAAAGGTGGGGAAATTGGTCTAAATAGCCCGGGGGAGGGGAAGGGAAACGGGGGAAGTAAAAAAGAGTGGGAAAAATTTTAGAAGATCGCAAAAGAAAATCCCTCTCGGGTCCAGCTCCGTTGGGGGCAAGGAGTAAAAGATTCCCAAAAAAAACGTTTTTTTTAGGTTTTTAAAAATTATTCCCGAAAAAGGCTGAAACCTTTTAAAAAAAAAAAAAAAAAAAAAATCACTTTCCAAAAATCAAGAATGGCGCAAAAATCAAAATTGGGGGTATTAAAAGAAAATTTCCCGGGAAAAACCGTCATTCAAAATTTTGTAGCGCTTCTCCTTGGTCGGCAGAAAACCCGCCCCAAAAGAATAGGAGCGACAGTGAACCATTAAAGTATGGAGAAGTATGCCCAACAAAATCAAAGGCGGCTTTTCAAAATACTAAAAAACGAAAAGGCTGATTGGCAAAAACGGGGTTCTACCCGGCCAATCAAGTC
This sequence comes from Phyllomedusa bahiana, assembly GCA_025379985.1. Classification (NCBI taxonomy): domain Eukaryota; kingdom Metazoa; phylum Chordata; class Amphibia; order Anura; family Hylidae; genus Phyllomedusa; species Phyllomedusa bahiana. The sequence goes on from JAODAL010037332.1 coordinate 25,051, forward strand.
GACACTTTGTCCCATTGTAGTCATGGAGGGGTCGGGGAATGAAATCTCTTTTGCAGCGCCGTGCGGCATGGAGTATTAGGAAAATTTTTTTTGTTAAAAAAATTCTCGTAAAAGACTAAAACCTTCTATAAACAAACAGAAATAAAATCACTAAGAACGCGTTTGTCGCCGTCACTGGCGTAACATGGGGAAATTTGGGGTATAGAGAATTCCCGGGGAAAAATACGCACAAATTCTAAAACTTTTCTCATTGGTCGGCAAAAACCAGCCAATCGAAAGAGCGACAGGACCCATTATCCCCTAGGGGAAAAGTATTGCCCAATCCATCAAAGGCGGGACATTCAAAATACATTTAAAAAGAAGAAAAAGAGCTATTGGTTGACCCCCAGGCGGAGATATGAATCCCCCAATCAAAGTAGTGCTCTATTTTGAGTGACAAGAAGGGCCATAATTCATTTTTTTTTGTTTTTTTTTCCCCTTTTCCCCTATATTACTGTTTATTTTAATAGAGATCGTTACAAATTTTGAGTTTATCATTTGATTTCTGCCATTATTATAGATTGCATTGAAAACCATAGGAGCGTCGCTCGCTCTCCCATTGGCCCAAATAACCGCTCCTCTTTTAACTGAGCCAATCACAGAGCTCGCTCTGCATTTCTTTTCCCCATAGAACTCTATGAGAAGGTAGCTCAGCCGCTGATTGGCTAAGCTGGACGAGCCCCTCTTCCTTCCAACCAATCACAGTACTAGAATATTTCCCATAGACACTAATAACTTTTAGGGCGCCCTTCTATCGCGCCCTTCTTGCTCCACTCAAAATAGATTCACCAGGGCCGGGACGACGGGTAGGCCAAGGTAGGCGACCGCCTAGGGCGCCTACCTCAGCCTATCCCTAAGGGGCGCCGTCAGAGCCCCGACCCTCGCCGGGCTCCAGGCCGCTGCCGTGGGCCTGAAGCGCCGGCGGTCTCTGTGACCGCTTCTGCGGAGCAGAGAGCAAGCGCTCCCTGCCCCGCAGACAGTGTCGGGCCCGCTCCCCGGAGGATCGCTGGATCCTCCGGTGAGCCGCAGGGCCGACACCGCGAGGCCGCCGGGTCCTCGCATCGCTGAGGACCCGCCGCGGCCCCGTGCGCCTCAGCCGGCAGCGTCGCAATGACGTGATGTCATCGCGACGCTGCCTCTCCTCGGGCGCATAGCGCGTCACAGGCCGTGCGCCCGAGGAGCTGCCGGAGGAGCGCGCGGCTGAAGAGGACAGAAGAGGAGCGCGCGCCCGGGAATTGGGTAAGTATTAATGTTGTTGTTTTTAAGTGCCTGCCTGTGGCCCCCTATATTCTGCCTGTGGCCCCCATACGCCTGCCTGTGCCCCCTATATCCTGCCTGCGGCCCCCATAAAGCCTGCCTGCGGCCCCCATAATGCCTGCCTGCGGCCCCCTATAATGCCTGACTGCGGCCCCCTATATCCTGCCTGCGGCCCCATAATGCCTGCCTGCGCCCCCTAAAATGCCTGCCTGCGGCCCCCATAATGCCTGCCTGCGGCCCCCCTATAATGCCTGCCTGCGGCCCCCCTAATGCCTGCCTGCGGCCACCTATAATGCCTGCCTGTGGCCCCCTATATTCTGCCTGTGGCCCCCTATATCCTGCCTGTGGCCCCTATAATGCCTGCCTGCGGCCCCCTATAATGCCTGCCTGGTGCCCCATAAGCCTGCCTGAGCCCCCATACGCCTGTCTGTGGTCCCCATACGCCTGCCTGAGCCCCCATACGGCTGCCTGTGGCCCCTATATGCCTGCCTGTGGCCCCCGTACGCCTGCCTGAGCCCCTGTACGGCTGCCTGAGGTCCCATACGCCTGCCTGGTGCCCCCATACGCCTGCCTGAGCCTCCATACGCCTGCCTGAGGTCCCATACGCCTGCCTGTGGCCCCCATACGCCTGCCTGAGGTCCCATACGCCTGCCTGTGGCCCCATACGCCTGCCTGTGGCCCCTATACGCCTGCCTGTGGCCCCATACGCCTGCCTGTGGCCCCATACGCCTGCCTGAGCCCCATACGCCTGCCTGTAGCCCCCAAAACGCCTCGCCTGAACCCCTAGCTATATATTTGCCTGAGCCCTAGCTATATACCTGCCTGAGTGCCCCTATATTTATATACCTACCTAAGGGGACAATATCTATATACCTGCCTGACTGAGAGGGCATATCTATATACCTGTCTGACTAAGGGGACTTATATACCTATAATTAAGGAGTTACTGGAAATGTGAGGAATCTAAGATATTTGTGTCCAAATCCTCAGGGACGAGTCTTGGCCGGGAGCAATTGGCATGAAGGTGTGAACCGGATGGAGAAGAAAAGGGAAAGTGAACGACGCTGATCAGAAAAGACGTCTCCGGTGAGTCACTAAATGTAACTGCAGTGTAATCACTTATATTTCTGCAGAGCCTACATACAACTAGTATCTACCACTATATGGTCACTGTATGGCGGTGGTATATGTAATCAGAGCCTGTGTACACTGGTGTCTACCACTATCTGGTCCCTGTATGGCGGTGGTATATGTAATCAGAGCCTGTGTACAGCTGATAGTCACATGTGGGGGTCGCGTTCAGTCAGGGTCTGGCAGGATTATTTGATCCTTTGTAGTAATAGTTTTGGGTCTTGGTTTTGTAGGAGGTTTTTAGTAACAATCATTCGTCCGGTAGATTGGCTCCATGTATCGGGGGATTATTTAGTGACTGTTATTTAGTTGTATTACACTGTCATACGGAGGGAAGCGATTTTGAAAATGCTAATTTGTCAGGGCTGATTTTCATTGTGCAGTGACTGCTGACGAGATGGACGGGAGCTATGTGGAATTTGCAGAAAATTAGTGACAGGACCTGGCGCTGGGGTGAGAGGAATTAGTGTGGGGGGGGCATATTTTTGAGAGCGAGGGGGGGCGCCATTGGCTGTACTCGCCTAGGCACCAAAATGCCTTGTCCCGGCCCTGGGTTCACTACCAACCAATCAGCTCTTTTCTGCCTTTTTACTGTATTTTGGACTGTCCCGTCTTTGAATTTGATTGGTCAATATTTCTCCATAGGTTTTAATGGGTCACTGTCGCTCCTATTCTGATTGGCTGGTTTCTGCCGACCAATGAGAAGCGCTTACAGAATTTGAATTACTGTATTTCCCGGCAATTTCCAAGATCTTAATTCCTGATGTTGCGCCGTTCTTGATTTTTGGAAAGTGATTTTTTTTTTTTTAGAAGGTTTGAGCTCTTTTTCAGATAATGTTTTACACCTAATAAAAAGCGTTTTTTTTATTCATACTCCATGCTTCACGGAGCTGAGAGCTGAGATTTATTTCTTGAGCGATCTTATATATTTTCACTTTAATTTTTAATGATCCACTTTTTCACTACATTTAATCGTTTTTAGGCAGCTTTGATTTTTCGCTTTATTCATTCATTTGAAAGACGACTCTTTTTGCTCTTTACTAACATGCTTAATGATTTCTTGCTGGAATCGGAATACATGTTTGGCGCAGTCCCTTCTGCGCTTAAGTCCCCGCACTGCACCCCACACACTGGCGAGGCGCGGTGGACTTTACACCGCATGTATGAGGGCACCTCCTCGGACGGCGAATATGAGGCGCAGTCCCTTCTGTGCCTAAGTCCCCGCACTGCACCCCACACACTGGCGAGGCGCGGTGGACCTTCCACCGCATGTATGAGCGCCCCTCGGGCGCCGACATACAGGAGGCGCAGCTTTCACGTACGAGCGCTGGAAAACGTGCGTTCCGACGCGGCGAGCTACATACATGTCGCCCCAAGAAGGGATCCACTACGATCATTGATAATGAGTTTTAGACCCTCAACACCGTAACGGTCTGCGGTAGTGGATCCGCTGGACCACCGCAAGCGATGGTGGAAGCCCACACCAGGAGCGGAATCTAAGTAGGTCCCGGTATTCACCAGAGCCCGCCGCAAAGCGAGATGGACTTGCTGCAGCAGGAGTCTACCAGGTCGCTTCCACTGGCGGAATTTGCTTGCAGTGGCGGCCAAGGGTAGGCGAGGTACAAATACGTCAGGCAGGCTCGAAGTTGGGACAGGCAGGAAGGTCAGGGCAGGCGGCAAGATTCGTGGTCGAGGAACGGAGGCAAAAGGTACGGTACACGGTAATCAGGACAAGGCTTCAGGAACACTTTCTCTATAGGCAATGGGCACTAAAGATCCGACGAGGTTACTGGGAAGAGGTAGGCTTAAATAGGGGCAGCGAACGCTAATGGCCAATTACCGGTGCGCTGGCCCTTTAAATTTAACACTGCCGGCGCGCGCGTGCCCTAGGGAGCGGGACCGCGCACGCCGAGGGAGAGAGACGGCCGGAGCAGGAACGTGGCCGGGTAATTGATACAGGGCACCGGCCGGGGGACGAGTGCGCCCGCGACCCGACATGCGTGACGCGTCGCCGCTCGGCAGCGGGGCACGGATGTTCCTGGGACGAGTGTCGCAGGGGCATCCGTGACAGTAACCCCCCTCCCTTTGGCCCCCCCCCCTCTTTCTGGTCTGGAGGGAATTCTGGGATTACATTTCGGGTCCAGAAGTTTCCCTCCGGCTCCCAAGACCTTTCCTTGGGCCCGAACCCCTTCCGCAACGAGGATAAAACAAATTTTCCCCCTAGTCCTCCTCATACTCAAAAATCTCCTTGACCCAAAAAAAAATTGGAGGCATCAGCCACAGACGATGGAAGGACTGTCTTACGAGAAAAAAGAGTCAGGACTAGGTGTTTTAGTAGCGAGACATGAAAGGAGTTTGGGATGCGCATGGTAGGTGGGAGCCGGAGTTTATACCTCGAAAGGTCCCAAAAAGCGGGGTCCCAATTTGTAGGTTGGGATCTTGAGACGGACATATTTGGCTGACAGCCACACCTTGTCACCCGGGGAGAAGACTGGAAGAGGACTTCTTTTATCTGCTTGAGCCTTCGTGCGCCCAGAAACACGTAGCAGAGATTGGCGGGTCAGGGACCAGATGGTCTTCATGTCCTGAACCAGTGTATCCGCCGCTGGAACCGCAGACGGGGATGACAGCGGGAGAGGTGGGCGGGGATGCAGGCTGTACACGATGTAGAAGGGAGAGGCACCCGCGGACTCGGAGCAGGGAAATTTATATGAAAATTCCGCCACGGAGCAAGTTGGACCAATCTCTTGCCGAGTGACCCAAAAGTGGGCGGAAAAAACCCCAAAACCGGGTTGACTCTCCCACCGGGCCGTTCGTTTGGGGAGGTAACTGGGGAAACAAAGTTTCACCTGGAGTTGAAAAAAAAGGGGCCCGCCAGAATTTGGAAATGAATGGACCCCCGTCCGAGCGATTGCAGAGAAGCCGTGCAAACGAAAAATGTGGGAAAAAACACTCGGCCAAAGGGGGGCAGAAACAGACCGACAAAGGGACAAAATGCGCCTTTTCAAAAACCGATCTGTGCCCACACAGACAACGGTATAGGGGTGTTACGAAGGGGAAGATGGGTTATAAAAGCCTCCCACAGAGACCAGGTTGCTGAGGAGGGCAGTGGGTGCAAGAGCCCCGCCGGTTTTGGACGAGGTGTCTTCTGGGGCAAGGGGGTACACCCCCCCAGGGAATCCTTGACATTTTAAAGCGAGGCCCTGCCACCAATAGAACCTGAAACAGAGAAACGCTTGCGAGCCCCGGGGATGCCGGGTCACCAAAGAGCAGTGTCCCCCCACCCCAGGATACATCTACAGTGCAAGCTAATTGTCCCCGGCGGGACGTTCCGGGGTTTGTAGAAACAAACGTTCTGGTGGATTATGTGCCGGGGGTACTTCTTCACCCACCACCGAAGGCAGGAAAGGACATCGCCTTCACGTTCTTTTCAGCGGGGAGGGAATGAATCGGGAAATTAAAGGGGGAGACGAAGAGCGCCACCAGCTTGGCATAGTTGAGCGCGGGGCCCCCCCGTCGGGTACTGGGGGTTTTCTTGTGATCAGAAAAACAAATGGGATCCCGAGCACCTTCCCAGATAAGCCATTCCCCCAAACCAGTTTGATGGCCAATAATTCATGGTCTCCGATAGTGTAATTTTTTTCCCCCGCCGTGAGAATGTCTTGGAAAAGAACCCACAAGTGATCATTTTGCCTGGGGCCCTTTTTGCGTGAGGCTGCCCCAACTCCCACCGTGGGCTTACTTAAAGGGAAGGGTTTTTGCGGGATCCCCCAGACAGGAATAGACGCAGTGGCAAAGGCAGCTTCATTTGAAAAACGCTTCCTCGGGGTCCACTAGGGGTTTTTGCTTTTTTTTTCGAAGGGCCACAAGGGGATCCACCGCGTGGAAAAAGCGGATAAAACTGCTGGTAAAAATTGCAGAAACCCGGGGAACCCTGTTGGCCCGGAAGACCCAGGGGGCAGGCCATTGCAACAGGGCGACAACTTGGCGGGGGCCCATCCGTACCCTTTGGGCCCCGAGAGATATACCCCAAAAATGGAAGGCTACTTGATGAAAGGGCCTTTCCCCCTTTTTGGGGCATACAGGCAGTTAGCTTGTGGGCCTCAGACCTGGCTACGGGGTCTCGGTGATTTTCTAGATCGGTTGGTCCCCAAAATGCGCCCAGGTAGACCACGACACAGGTATAAAAGGAAATCCCTGAAGAGTCATTCACAACTCCCTGGAGAGGGCGGGCAATTACACAGTCCAAATGGCATGACCAGTACTCAAAGTCCCCGTCCCTGGGTTTTAAAAAGGCCGTCTTCCTTTCATGGGCCCTACGGATTCAGACAAAATTGTACCCCCCCCCTCAAACCCCCTTTGGGAGAAATCTTCGCCCCCGAGGGGGTCAAAGACTCCGTGATCAACGGCAGAGGTTTACCGTTTTTCACCGTGATTTTTTAAGCCCCCGGTAACCATCGGGGGCCGAAAGGAACCCCTTCTTTTCCAAGAATAATCCGCCCCCGCTGGAGAAGAGGATTTTCGTAAAACCACTTCTGGAGATTCTCCCTATATACTCCGACAAGTTGTGTCTCGGGAAAGGAAAAAGGGATAACTCTCCCCGAGGAGGCTGGTCCCTGGCAGAAAGTCAATCGGCAATCGTAGGACGATGAGGGGGAGACCTCGGCTTGCTTCTCAAGAAACATCGGCTACTCAGATATTGGGGAGGTGGGCCCGGGCAAGGCTCACGGAGGGTCAGCGAGAGAAAAAGCGGGGCGAGGTGCCACCAAACAACGACCCGGGCAGTTAGGACACCAAAAGTTACTTCTCCAGACGTTCAGCCAGGTAGGAAAGTGAAGCCCGCACCGGAAGCCTGAGGAAACCCAAGTGTTGCCGAAGAGGAGCGGGGCAAACGAGAAGGAGATCTTTTCCTTTTTGTAGGGGGCCGAAGTGGGGGGACATGGTTTGGTTTAAATTGTATGGTGTCGCTGAGCAGCCCCTGCTGACTGAGGGGATCACCACGCTTTTTCCCGGCGGACCACCGGGGGCGATACTGCTCACAAGAAGGTGGATAAAGTTCCCGCTGAGCCCGAGTCCAGGAACCCGAAACTTGAAGTGAGAGTCCAGACAGCACGACCTGTACCGGCTCTCAGGGGGGAAGGAGGAATTTTCACCTAGGAACGCCTACCCCACAAACCGGTGCGGGAGTTTTGCTCTTGGGGCGTTGGGACAATTCCTCCCGGGGGCTTTTGGCTGCCACAGTAAGGCACAATTTTTTGCCGACGTTGGGGGAACTCCCCTCTGAGGTGAGCCCGATAAAACTGCGGGCTCCCAGAGGGGGGGTTGGTAATTTTAAGGAGGCCCTGGAACATTTGCCAGGCGTGGGAACCAGCGAGAGGGCTAACCCACGCCTTCCGAAACTTCCCTTCCCTTTTTGGCGAAGCGCACTCGATCGGGGGCCCCAAACCCAATCAAGTCGCTAGGGAGATGGGGGTGTCCCCCCCCGGCCAACCATCCTTTAAATCGACTAGAGCCCCTCTTAAAAGTGGCACACAGAGCAGCCCGTTCCAATTAGTTCTTTGCTAAGGCAACTGCACCGCGTATCCCTACGGAGGAGTCCCCCTGGGGAGAGTTGGAGGGGTTTTACGGGGGAGGATGCTCCTGCTGGGTTTCCTTAAACACGTTGCAGAATTCCCGAGGAAAGACTGTAACCCCTTTACCATCGTTTCCGTCCTACAGAGGTGTGCCCATGCCGGGCCTTTTCCGAGAGCAGGCTAACCACGAATGCCACCTTTAATGTTCGGACAGGGAAATGGTCGCCATCAGCTCTACGTGCAAAGAACATTGATGACGAACCCTCACATTTCGGGTCTTGGAACTTAGACGGAGCGCAGCCGGGCTTGGGGCCCACCCCCCGAGAACCGCCGAAGCGGGAACAACCACGGGGGTGGCGAAAGGTTGCTGCTGGGCGGTGATAGCTGCGCATCATTGTGGACAATGTTCAGTGCTTTGCCTGTTTTCCCCGTTGCGTTTCCCGGGGAAACCCAAAGGTCTTAGGGGCCACCACACTGGCAGTGGCACCTTGGGGGGAATCCCGGCCGCTCTTACTGTAAAGGTCTGCGGTGTGGGTCCCCTGGACCACAGAAGCGATGGGGGAAGCCCAAACAGGGGCAGAAACTAAATAGGGGCCTGGGTTTTCACCCAAACCCGCCGCAAAGGGGGGGATTGGACTTGCTGCGGTGGGAGTCTCCCCTCGCTTCCACGGCGAAACTTCTTCTTGGCGCCAAGGTAGGCGAGGTACAATACGTCAGGGGGCAAAGGGAGGACAGGCAGGAAGGGGAGGGGAGGGGGCAGAGGGTTGTGGTCGAGGGAAAGGAGGCAAAAGGGACGGAAAAACGGTAATCAGGACAAGGCTTTAGGAACGTTTCCTAGGAATGGCCTAAAGATCGCAAGGTACTGGGAAAAAAGGCCTTTAAATAGGGGCAGCGACTGGTAATGGCCAATTACGGTGCGCTGGCCCTTTAAATTTAACACTGCCTAAGGAGCGGGACCGCTCATGCCGAGGGACTGAAACAGCCGGAGCAGGAACGTGGCCGGGTAAGTGAGACTGGACACCGGCCGGGGGACAAGCGTGCTCGTGACCTGGGAAGGGGGGCAGGGGCATCCCTGACAGAAAGATCCACTAAGAGCATCAACGATGAGATTTAGACCTCACTCCTAACCTGCTACAAAACACCAGTGACTGTCTGACCGCTGTCTCTGACATCATGTTCTCTCCCATCTGAAACTAAACCCTTTCTAAAACGAACTTCTTTTCTTTCGCCATTACTAACCCAACCCCCCCCCGCTGTTTTCGTCTTAGTGTGGGAGAAACCATATAACAAGGGAGTAGGGCCAATGTCTTGGGTTATGCTATTCTGGATTTTCCCTTCACCCACTATATCCCCAATCCCTTGCCCGCTCCCCTTTACCTGCACCCCAAAAATTCTCCAAAAAACCCTCCATTTCTCACTGTGGAAACGACTCAAACCCTCATTGTTGCTCTTATTCTTTCTCGTCTTGACTCCTTTAACTCTGTGCTTATCGGTATCCTTCTCTGCAAACTCTCCCCTCTCCAATCTGTCCTGAATGCAGCAGCCAGGCTCATCTTTCTCTCCAGCCGCTATACTGATGCCTCTGCCCTGTGTCACTCGCTGCATGGTTGCCCATCCAGTACAGAATACAGCATGAACTAATCACTCTCACCCACAAAGCTCTCCACAGCGCTGCACCCCCCCTACATCTCCTCCCTCATCTCTGTCTACCACCCTACCCGGTCTCTCCACAGCGCTGCACCCCCTACATCTCCTCCCTCATCTCTCTCTACTACCCTGCCCGGTCTCTCCGCTCTGCTGCTGATATCAGATTACATTCCACAATCATCCAAACCTCCCATGCCTGTTTCCAAGATTTCACACGTGCTGCACCAGTTCTCTGGAACAGGCTACCCTCATAGTTTTAAGAGTGCCTTGAGAACACATTTTCTCAGTCTGACCTACCAAGATTTTTAATTGGTAACCCCCACCTGCTATCACACAAATCTGTCACTCCCTACACTAGGGCACTCATAGGGACTTATCTGTGTATAGATGTACTGTCAGGGTGGCAGGTTCACCCAATTTTTATGTTATCCACCCTATATTTAGGAAAGTTGGCTGGACCATTGTAAACTTAGCACTTCTTATCCTTAATCTCACCCATACACCTTAATAGATTGTAAGCTCTTGCGAGCAGGGCCCTCACACCTTGTGTCTCATCTACAGTATAAGTACTTTTTAATGTGTAATGTCTGTACATGTATCCTCTAAATTGTAAAGTGCTGTGAAATATGTTGGAGCTATATAAATATAGATTATTATTATTTAGATCTTCAACACCAACAGAGGATGCACTAAGATCATTGATTATGAGATTTAGACCGTAAACATCAAGAAAGGAGCCACTAAAATCATTGATAATGAGGTTTAGCTCTTCAACAGCAAGAACGGGTCTGCTAAGAACATCTAAAATGAGGTTTAGGCCTTCAAGGCTAAGGAAGGATTCACTTAGATCATCGATAACGAGGTTTAGAACGTCAGACACCAAAGGAGGATCCACTAAGTATATTGATAATGCGGTTTAGATCTTACACAATAAGAAAGGATCAACTAAGACCAACAATAATGAGGTTTAGCAAGGAAGGATCCACTAAGATCATTGATAATTAGGTTGATACCTTCAACACCAAGGAAGGATCCACTAAGATCATCGATAATGAGGTTGATACCTTCAACACCAAGGAAGGATCCACCAAAATCATCAATAATGAGGATTAGACATTCAGCACCAAGGAAGGATCCATTAAGATCATCGATAATGAGGTTTAGACCTTTATCATTAAGGAAAGATCCAATAAGATAATCAACAATCAAGTTTAGACCTTCAACATCAAGGAAGGATCCACTAAGATCAACGATAATAAGATTTAGACCTTCAACACCGAGGAAGGATCCACTAAGATCATCGATAATGAGGTTGATACCTTCAACACCAAGGAAGGATCAACCAAAATCATCAATAATGAGGATTAGACATTCAGCACCAAGGAAGGATCCATTAATATCATCAATAATAAAGTTTAGACCTTTATCACTAAGGAAGGATCCAATAAGATAATCAACAATCAAGTTTAGACCTTCAACAGCAAGGAAGGATCCACTAAGATCTTCAATAATTAGGTTTAGACCTTCAACATCGAGGAAGGATCCATTAAGATCATCGATAATGAGGTTTAGACCTTTATCACTAAGGAAGGATCCAATAAGATAATCAACAATCAAGTTTAGACCTTCAACAGCAAGGAAGGATCAAATAAGCTTATCGATAATGAAGTTTTGATCTTCAACACCAAGGAAAGATCCACTAAGATAATTGATAATGAGGTTTAGACCTTAAACACCAAAGGAGGATCAACTAAGAACATTGAAAATGAGGTTTAGACTTTCAACACCAAGGAAGGAGCCACTTAGATCAACGATAATGAGGTTTAAACCTTTAACATCAAGAAAGGATCCACAAAAAAATCTTAAATGAGGTTTAGACCTTCAACACCAAGGAAGGATCCACTTAGCTCATCAATAATAAGGTTTGGACCTTAGACACCAAGGAAGGATCCACTTAGAACATGGATAATGAGGTTTAAACCTTTAACACCAAGAAAGGATCCACTAAAGAAATCTATAATGAGGTTTAGACCTTCAACACCAAGGAAGGATCCAGTAAGAGCATGAATTATGAGATTTGGATCTTCAAAACCAACAGAGGATGCAGTAAGAACATCGATTATGAGATTTAGGCCTTAAACATCAAGAAAGGATGCACTAAGATCATTGATAATGAAGTTTAGACCTTCAACACCAACAAAGGATCCACTAAGAACATCTAAAATGAGGTTTAGACCTTCAATAACAAGGAAGGGTCCATTTAGATCATCAATAATCCTAACCTGCTACAAAACACCAGTGACTGTCTGTCCGCTGTCTCTGACATCATGTTCTCTCTCCATCTGAAACTAAACCTTACTAAAACTGAACTTCTTGTCTTTCCGCCATCTACTAACCAACCCCCCCTGCTATTTCTGTCTTAGTGTGTAGAACCATCATAACACCTAGGCAGTAGGCCAATGTCTTGGGGTTATGCTAGATTCTGGACTGTCCTTCACCCACTATATCCAATCCCTTGCCCGCTCCTGTCACCTGCACCTCAAGAACATCTCCAGAATCCGTCCTTTTCTCACTATCGAAACAACTCAAACTCTCATTTGTTGCTCTTATTCTTTCTCGTCTCGACTCCTGTAACTCCTTGCTTATCGGTCTCCCTCTCTGCAAACTCTCCCCTCTCCAATCTGTCCTGAATGCAGCAGCCAGGCTCATCTTTCTCTCCAGCCGCTATACTGATGCCTCTACCCTGTGTCACTCGCTGCACTGGTTGCCCATCCAGTACAGAATACACCATAAACTCAGCACTCTCACCCATAAAGCTCTCCACAGCGCTGCACCCCCCCCCCCCCTACATCTCCTCCCTCATCTCTGTCTACCACCATACCCAGTCTCTCCACAGTGCTGCACCCCCTTACATTTCCTCCCTCCTCTCTGTCTACTACCCTGCCCGGTCTCTCCGCTCTGCTGCTGATATCAGATTACATTCCACAATCATCCAAACCTCCCATGCCTGTTTCCAAGATTTCACATGTGCTGCACCAGTTCTCTGGAACAGGCTACCCTCATAGTTTTAAGAGTGCCTTGAGAACACATTTTCTCAGTCTGACCTACCAAGATTTTTAATTGGTAACCCCCACCTGCTATCACACAAATCTGTCACTCCCTACACTAGGGCACTCACAGGGACTTATCTGTGTATAGATGTACTGTCAGGGTGGCAGGTTCACCCAATTTTTATGTTATCCACCCTATATTTAGGAAAGTTGGCTGGACCATTGTAAACTTAGCACTTCTTATCCTTAATCTCACCCATACACCTTAATAGATTGTAAGCTCTCGCGAGCAGGGCCCTCACACCTTGTGTCTCATCTACAGTATAAGTACTTTTTAATGTGTAATGTCTGTACATGTATCCTCTAAATTGTAAAGTGCTGTGAAATATGTTGGAGCTATATAAATATAGATTATTATTATTTAGATCTTCAACACCAACAGAGGATGCACTAAGATCATTGATTATGAGATTTAGACCGTAAACATCAAAAAAGGAGCCACTAAAAAACATTGATAATGAGGTTTTAGCTCTTCAACAGCAAGAACGGGTCTGCTAAGAACATCAAAAAGAGGTTTAGGCCTTCAAGGCTAAGGAAAGGATTCACTTAGATCATCAATAACGAGGTTTAGAACGTCAGACACCAAAGGAGGATCCACTAAGTACATTGATAATGAGGTTTAGATCTTACACAATAAGAAAGGATCAACTAAGACCAACAATAATGAGGTTTACCAAGGAAGGATCCACTAAGATCAACGATAATAAGATTTCGACCTTCAACACCGAGGAAGGATCCACTAAGATCATCGATAATGAGGTTGATACCTTCAACACCAAGGAAGGATCAACCAAAATCATCAATAATGAGGATTAGACATTCAGCACCAAGGAAGGATCCATTAATATCATCGATAATAAAGTTTACACCTTTATCACTAAGGAAGGATCCAATAAGATAATCAACAATCAAGTTTAGACCTTCAACAGCAAGGAAGGATCCACTAAGATCTTCAATAATTAGGTTTAGACCTTCAACACCCAGGAGGATCCACTAAGATCATCGAAAATGAGGTTTAGACTTCTATCACTAAGAAAGGATCCAATAAGATCATAGACAATTAAGTTTAGACCTTCAACAGCAAGGAAGGATCCACTAAGCTTATCGATAATGAAGTTTTGATCTTCAACACCAAGGAAAGATCCACTAAGATAATTGATAATGAGGTTTGAGGACCTTAAACACCAAAGGAGGATCAACTAAGAACATTGAAAATGAGGTTTAGACTTTCAACACCAAGAAGGAGCCACTTAGATCAACGATAATGAGGTTTAAACCTTTAACATCAAGAAAGGATCCACAAAAAAATCTTAAATGAGGTTTAGACCTTCAACACCAAGGAAGGATCCACTTAGCTCATCAATAATAAGGTTTGGACCTTAGACACCAAGGAAGGATCCACTTAGAACATGGATAATGAGGTTTAAACCTTTAACACCAAGAAAGGATCCACTAAAAAAAATCTATAATGAGGTTTAGACCTTGAACACCAAGGACGGATCCAGTAAGAGCATTAATTATGAGATTTGGATCTTCAACACCAACAGAGGATGCAGTAAGAACATCGATTATGAGATTTAGGCCTTAAACATCAAGAAAGGATGCACTAAGATCATTGATAATGAAGTTTAGACCTTCAACACCTACAAAGGATCCACTAAGAACATCTAAAATGAGGTTTAGACCTTCAATAACAAGGAAGGGTCCATTTAGATCATCAATAATCCTAACCTGCTACAAAATACCAGTGACTTTCTGTCCGCTGTCTCTGACATCATGTTCTCTCTCCATCTGAAACTAAACCTTACTAAACCTGAACTTCTTGTCTTTCCGCCATCTACTAACCAACCCCCCCTGCTATTTCGGTCTCAGTGTGTGGAACCATCATACACCTAGGCAGTAGGCAAATGTCCTTGGGGTTATGCTAGATTCTGGACTGTCCTTCACCCCTATATCCCATCCCTTGCCCGCTCCTGTCACCTGCACCTCAAGAACATCTCCAGAATCCGTCCTTTTCTCACTATCGAAACAACTCAAACTCTCATTTGTTTGCTCTTATTCTTTCTCGTCTTGACTACTTTAACTCCCTGCTTATCGGTCTCCCACTCTGCAAACTCTCCCCTCTCCAATCTGTCCTGAATGCAGCAGCCAGACTCATCTTTCTTTCCAGCCGCTATACTGATGCCTCTAACCTGTGTCACTCGCTGCATTGGTTGCCCATCCAGTACAGAATACAGCATAAACTAATCACTCTCACCCATAAAGCTCTCCACAGCGCTGCACCCCCCCCCCCCTACATCTCCTCACCTCATCTCTGTCTACCACCCTACCCAGTCTCTCCACAGCGCTGCACCCCCTGACATTTCCTCCCTCCTCTCTGTCTACTACCCTGCCCGGTCTCTCCTCTCTGCTTCTGATATCAGATTACATTCCACAATCATCCATTCCTCCATTGCGTTTTTCCAATATTTCAAACGTGCTGCACCAGTTCTCTGGAACTGGCTACCCTCATTGTTTTAAGAGTGCCTTGAGAACACATTTTCTCAGTCTGACCTACCAAGATTTTTAATTGGTAACCCCCACCTGCTATCACACAAATCTGTCACTCCCTACACTAGGGCACTCACAGGGACTTATCTGTGTATAGGTACTGAGGGGGGCAGGTTCACCCAATTTTATGTTTTCCACCCCATTTTAGGAAAGTTGGCTGACCATTTTTTAAAA
>JAODAL010037333.1:0-40530 GCA_025379985.1 Phyllomedusa bahiana
GCAGATAGAGGGATTTTTGGTTTTCCCCCTCCGGTCCTTTTTTGAGCGCAAGGGAGAGTTGGGGGGGGGGGGTTTTCCTCCCGGCTAGTGTACCACTATTACAAACTGTGTTGCCTTTGGGGGTTTACATAAATTTTTGTGTACTAAAAAATCTTTGGGGGGTTCTTTTCCCCTGTGGGTGAGTGTCAAACAAAAGCGGTGGTTTGTTTGTTAATTACCCCGGGTCCCGTTTAAAAATTTTTTTTTGCCCCTTTGCAAATCCCGTTTACCGATTTTGGTTCTTATCGTTGAGATGCTGCAGAAACTGGGGTTTTGTAAGGGTGCCCTTTTTTTGAGTTGCCCAATATCCCCCGAAAGGGGTGTTCGACTTTATGCCACTTCCAGTAACGGCAGCGAGTGCTACGCTGGGGCTCTTGCTGAAAGAAGGGTGGGGCAGCCACTGATATTTTTTTTTATTTGTGACCGTTTTTTTTGTGTCCCCTTTTGGCAAAATCCAACACAACTGTTTCATGAAAATTGGAAGGGGGTTTTGCTAACTGTAGCATGGGAATGGTTTGGGCTCGGGGGATGCCTTTTTTGAAATTTTCTTGCAATGACCCGGGTCCCCGGGATTTGCCGAAATTTAAAAACAATTTTCTATCTGCTCCTCACGTGTTTCCTCTGCAAAAATGTTAAAAGGCGTAAACAAAAAGTACTTTTAAATTAAAAAAGCACACCATTGTTTTTCTTTGAAATTCTCAATTTCGTTTGGGTGTGTTACATGACCCTCTTCACATTGGAAAAAAAAAAAAAGTTGGGGTCCAAAAATGGCCAAAATTCCCAAAAAAAACCGCCCCCGGTTTAACCCTCTTGAAAAATTTTCCCCCCTCCCTATGCGACAAACAGGAAGTTGATTTCCCTCAACCCTTCCCCTTTTATTTAGGTGCAACCCTGTAAATTTTTCCCCCCCTCTAAAGGTTTAAAAAGCAAAAGGGCTGTTGACCTACCTGGCTGATTGGGGTTGAACATATTATACCATAATAAGCGGACTTTTATTGATCCCTGATTAGTGGGAGAGTGCTCTGAATTTAGATCCTGGGGCCCTATGAGATACGGACAAGTTAATAAGTTTGACTGTAAACGAGTGACCCGCTCGGCCACAGCCGATGATAGCCCAAATTTCCCCAAGGGGTTTTTAAAGGAAAAAATTTTTGAGGGTTTTATTCCCAAAAAGAGAGCGCTCCGCTTCCAGGGGGAAAAGAGACTGATGTTCCAGGACTTATTTCTACAAGTCTCCAAGCGTCGCAAGGCGTTTAACGCAGTCTGCAGTCTTTTACGAGGAAAAAAATGCGGGGTAAAAGGAAAATGGACAAGCAACCTACTACGACAATGCGGAGGAGGCCCGAAGTCACTTTCTGTCCGATGCGGAGAACTAAAACATCTTAACGGGTTGAAACATCCCACCAGAGAGGGGGGTTGTCCCCTAAGATTGCTTTTTCCCCTTTTATTTAAAAAAAACCCCCATGGAGGTAGGGGGGCGCATTAAAAGTAATTTCCCCCCCACCCCCTCTTTTTTTCTGTTTCTCATCTTCTTTCCCTTTTCTCTCCCTTTATTTCTTTTTCGACCGCTTAGCTTGAGGGCCCCACTGCATTTCAAAATAAAAACGAAAATTTTGCATTGTGCATGGAACTGTGCCCCCAATTTTGGGGGGGGGGCCCCCCCAAAACCCCCCCATGTTTCTTGTGGCGAGTGTGGTGTATGCCCTTTTCATATTTGCTTTTCAAAATATGTTTTTACACAAAATTTTTTAAAAAAGTTTTAAAATTTAGGGAAACGTTTATTTGTAATACTGATTGTAATTTGAAAAGGGTTTGGGTTTTTTCTCTAAGGGAAGGGTTTTGTCTCAAACCCTTTCCCCAAACTCATTTTAAATGGGTGAATTAAACGCAACATCAGACCCCACCCTGGATAGATCCTGCCGTCAGAGTGTGGGGGGAGGGGAGGGGGAGCTAATGTGGCTATCTTGTAGTTGGCTGACAGGATGGGGCTAATTGATCATTGGAGGTCAACAAACCCAACTGGTGGGTCTTACACCTTCTATTCAGCGGTCCACGACTCCTTTTCTAGGATCGACTATGCACTGTCCTCATCAACCCTCAACCCTGACATAATGGACTCAGAAACTCTCTCAATAACCATCTCTGACAAAGCATCTATATTGTTAATCTTGGGAGGCCTCGCACGTCTCTCTCAGACGAGTATCTGGCGCTTCCCAAATTACCTGTACGAGTCTGATGATCTTTGTGCCTTTCTGCAGGCTTGCTGGATACAGTTCATGAACAATAACCGACCTCACGCAGATAATGTTCCACTGTTGTGGCTTACCGCCAAGGCTGTCATGAGAGGGCATATAATGAGCTGTGTAGGCATGAAGCGAAGGGCTCAGCTCAAACACTTTCGTGAACTGCATTCTAACCTGCTGCTGAAACAAAATACCCACTCCACTACCTGTACAGCTGAGATTACAAGGAAATTTCACAAAACACAAAGCCTACTTAATTCCTTCATGCAGGGCAATGTAAGGCTTCATATGCGGACCATACAAAATAGGTTTCATAGAGGGGGAGGCAAATCAGGAAAATTTCTGGCAGGCTTGGCGAAGCCGTGGCAAGCGCGCACGCCGATCTCAGCGATTCCCTGTACTGCCACGGATGAGATTCTCACTGACCCGACTGCTATCGAGAATGCTTTTACTGAATTCTATGAAAATTTATATCGTGCCACCCCATTCAATGGCACCAGAGTTACCGCTTTCCTGGACAAAATAGACATGCAAGGGGTGGGGGAGGAGCACAGACTTCCGCTGGAAGTCGCAATCACTGAGGATTAAGTACATGCTGCAATTATAGGTTCAGCTAACTCCAGGATCCGACGGATTCTCTGCAGAATTTTATAAAATACTACATGCGGAGGTTACCCCACAGTTGACCAAGCTATATAATGATATCTATTTAAATACAGCTATTGTGGACTCCTTTACCGACTCATGCACGATACTAAAGCGGGAAAGGACGCTACCTTGGTGTCATCATATAGGCTTATTTCTCTCCTGAATCAGGACTATAAAATATTGGCTAAGATTCTGGCTGGAAGACTCCAGGAAATTTTGCCACAGATCATCCACCAGTCTCAAAACAGGCTTCGTTGCGAACAGGCACTCAATCAAAAATGTTAAGGCGGCTATGGCAGCAAATGCCAAGCAAATTTGGAGGACCATCCCATATCCATGCTTCTTATCTTGGATGCGGAGAAGGCCTTTGACAAAGTCTCATGGCTGTTACTGGACGAGAAGATACTGAGAAGGGACTTCGGGAATCACTTGTCCAACTTTGTAGACCACTCGCAATCTAATTCCATAACCTAATTTTTGGTTAATGATTACCTCTCCCCATTTATCGACCTTTTTTGAGGTACCAAACAGGGTTGCCTGCTGTTGCCCCTGCTGTTTAACCTGTTGCTGGATCCATTATTTTATAATATTTCAGAGCATTTGTAAAGGGGAAAAGGGCAGTGTACGTGTTTTTATTTTTTTTGTCTTTAACTTTAAAAAAAAAAAAAAAAAAAAAAACTTATTTACTTTTCCAATTTTTCTTTTATCACTTTTCCCCATAGGAGATTTGTATCAGTGATCCTCAACAGAGAACAAAACAGAGCAAAACAGTTATGTACTGGTCTCTATGGCAACTGTCACCCACCATGCCCGGCAATGCCTACAATGCATTGTAGGGCATGGTGACATCACAGGCAGCCTGGGAAGTTTCTTTTACACCCCGAGCTGTCTGTCTGTCCCTTCTTCTGTCTGCGGCTATGTAATACATTGTGGCAGCTAAGGGGTTAATCATTCCAGCCACAGGTGATGCAGCAGCTGATGCCAGTGGTAATATACCGCTGGTCCCATGCCATGATCTTGCGAGCTCCACTTGTGAGCCTGCAAGATCTCCATGACGTACCCATATATCAAATTGCGGGAACCCCTTCCCGGATATGACGTATGGGTCCATCAAATGTCAGTAAGGGGTTAAGAAGCCTTCCTCCTCTGCACTTATTACCTGTATTAATTGTCCCCGTTTGAACTTCTTACCTGTATTAAACACACGTGTCCACATACTATAATCTCTCCACCATGGCCAAGACCAAAGAGCTGTCTAAAGAAACCATGGACAAAATTGTAGACCTGCAAAAGGCTGGGATTAGCTACAGGAAAATAGGCAAACAGCTTGGTGAGAAGGCAATAACTGTTGGCGCAATTAGAAAATGAAAGAATCACAAGATGACTGCAAATCTTCCTCAGTCTGGACTCCATGCAAGATCTTGCCTCGCGGAGTAAGGATGATTCTGAGAAAGGTCAGGAATCAGCCCAGAACTACACGGGAGGACCTGGCCAATGACCTGGATAGAGCTGGGACTACAGTCTCTAATATTACTATTAGTAACACATTATGCCGTCCTGGATTAACATTCTGCAAAGCATGCAAGATCCCTCTGCTCATGCCAGCACATGTCCATGTACGTTTGAAGTTCACCAATTATCATCTGGATGATCCAGATGAGGCATGGGAGAGGGTCATGTGGTCTGAGAAGACCAAATTATAACTTTTTGATATCAACTCCACTCGGCGTGTTTGGAGGAAGAAGTAGTATGAGTACAACCCCAAGATCATGGGTCCAACCATGAAGCATTGGGGTGGAAACATCATACTTCCGGGGTGCTTTTCGGCAAAGGGATCAGGATGACTGTACGTATTGATGGGAGGATGAATGCGGCCATGAATCACGAGATTTTGGCCAACAACCTCTTTCCCTCAGAGCATTGAAGATGGGCCGTGGCTAGGTCTTCTATTATGACAATGACCTGAAACACACAGCCAGGGAAACTAAGGAGTTGCTCTGTAAGAAGCATTTCAAGGACCTGGAGTGGTCTAGCCAGTCTCCAGACCACAACCAAAAATCTCTGGATGGAGCTGAAACTTAATGAAGCCCAGTGACAGCCCAGAAACCTGAAAGATCTGGAGAAGATCTGTATGGAGGAGGCTAAAATCTCTGCTGCAGTGTATGCAAACTTGGTCAAGAACTACAGAAAATATCTAACCTCTATAATTACAAAGTATTCAGTATCGAATATTAAGTGCTATCTTTCTGTTGAATCAAATACATATTTCATGAAATAAAATGCAAATTAATGATTTAACAATCCTACAAGTGTGATTTTTGGCATTTTGTTTTTATTATTTTGTCTCTCACAGTTTAAGTGTACCTACGATAAAAAATACAGCTCTCTCCATTCTTTGTAGGTGGGAAAACTTGCAAAACTGTCAGTGTTTCAAATACTTATTTCCCTCACTAATTATATAAATGGTCCCTACAAAAAGTATGTGGAAAAGCCATTTCATGTAAAACCCCTCAAAAGATAAGGGGACATGCTCTCCATCTGGAGACAAAAAAACGATTATATCTCCAGAAGAGAAAAGCCTTCTTTAACATGAGAACTGTAAATCTGGAAATAGCCTGTCTGAGGAGCTAGTCAGAACAAGAAAAGTTGAGAGTTTTAGCTTAGATAACTATTAATACTTTACATAGCCAAATAAAATATCTGGATCCAGTACAGATGGCAACTTTGGGATCAGGAATGATATCTTCCGTAGGGCAGACTGGTCATCAAAACATTAAGCGAAGTTTAAAAAACTCCCTATCTCCCTCTCTTCATCCACATTATTCCCCATCCTTGGCTGAACTTGAGGGATTTATGCTTTTTTTTAATCAATCGTATTCTGTAACTGCGTACAGTATGCAACATTCAATTTGAATTTTTATTTTTTTATTTTTTTGCTTCTGTGTGTTAGTTTTAATAGACATACACAATTGTTTGGTTCTCTACAGTTCATCCAAGATCTTAGACATTATTATATGCTCCTTGATTTGTCTGTTGTCAACATCATACACATTTTATTGTACCATTCACTTATGGCTAACACACATTTTTGTTAGTAAAATCTTATTTCCTGAAGCCATGGTAATAAGTGAAATATTACACCTGCCTTATGTTGTATGTGAATGTGCTTACATTTCTGTTCTAACCTAAATAGTGTCTGCCCTAACACCAGCTCATAAGCGAGCAACAAACTATATGGATAGGTTTTTTTCTGTTATAGAATAAAGACCATCAATTATTAAATTTTCCAGAGTCACCTAATGGAGGATTAAGCACAGACAAATGAAAACCAATGAGAGGACCAAAAGAGGAAGAAATTCTCAAAACTGGCAATAAAGATACAGACATGTGAGAGCTCAAGAGCAAATCGTATGAACTTCGTTGTGATTGCATGAAATATAAAAAGAGAAAATAGTATGAACTTCGTTGTGATTGTATGAAATCTAAAAACTTGTTTTTGTGGTGTGAGGTCTATAAAGTAGCTTAAGGACCATAGAAGACACACAGAGAGGTCCGTGAGTGTGATAATAAGTGCAAATTTAACTACATGGAACATGACATTATTGATGGTTGTCAGTAAATATGATCACTTCCAGCTGGAAAGTTAACAGTCCAACCCCTTAAAAATACACACTCCTTTTAAATTTGTCATTAAATACTAAAAATTTTAGTTTAGGAGGCTCATTCCTTTTTGAGTCACTTGCCCTCTAGGCTGGGATTTGCAAGAAATATAGACTTTTAAACAGTGAAAGACCTATAACATGGTATGTTTAGGTATAATATAACAGTATTTGTTAAAAACTGTTTAGGTCTAAAACTCACTATTTTGCCCATAGTAACCTATGAGCAAAAAAGTGAGTTTTAGACCTAAATAGGTGGCCTGTAGAGTCTACACTGGTTCTCATGGGAAAAGGTCTTGGAATACAACAGATCTCATACAGGTGCTAAATTGTAGAGGGAACAAAAGGTATCTATTATAAAACATTGTAAAACTGGTTAATATGGAAATGTCACCAACATGCTTAAGGGAGGGAGAAGCCCAATCTGACCATAAAAAGTTTTTTTTAAAGACTGAGTGCCCAGGTATTGTCAATAGAAGGGATATAATAGACACAAGCAAGAAAACTTGGTGGGGGAGTAGGGAAGGGCACATTTAGGGGGACTTGTCAGAATTTTATTTTAAATCTGCTTTACAGATTTGAATTTAAAAGGAATTTTTTCAGGGGTTTACAATACACTTTGTTTGAAATGCCGCTTAAACGGTTTGATGATGAATAATTTGTTCACTGTAAAAGCACAAAATACAGTTGTAAATGCTAAATGTATTATACGAAGTAAAGTTATCTACAGATAAAAATCAGTATTATTTTAAATGTTAAATGTAAATGTTTGTAACCTGGCATTTGCTACTAGATTTTTGGGGCAAAGTTTGAAATTGTGTTTGACAATAGCATTGTAACATCGACGTGTAATAAAAGTCCCCCCAAATTCTTTACATTTCCTCAAAAAAATTTTTCCACGGGTTTTCCAGTTTCAAGTGCAGATAAAAAAAAAGTTTCGTAAAATGAGGGAAAAACACTGTTCCATAACAGCTCTTAACCCCTTTTTATTTTTTTCACCTTAAATTCCCCTTTCCACACAACCAAGGAAAACCGAGATCTTTAAAAGAAAACACCACACACACAAAGGGAAACAATACTCATAAGCCCACAGCAGCATAGGATTTTTACAATTTTTTCCCGAACTTTGGCTACTGACCAAAATATCCACATAAAATTTTTTTAAAAAAATTTACAATTTTCAGAACAATGAAATCATTGTATTATTTTTTTCAAAAATAACTCTCTCTTTGCATTTAGGAGCAGATATCCTTTGTTACAATGTAGGAAAATTTGGGTCTTGTTTTCCCCTCAAAGGCTGCTTCAATCCAAGTGCCCACGGACTAAACTTAAAATCCCTAATTTTTGAATTGCCTTACACACCTATTTAAAATTTTTTTTTTCAAAAATAAAAACATAACAATGCGCTCAAATTCTAATGTATTGTGGACTCTTACCCTTTGAAAACGCAACAATTTTGTTGCAGATCTCTCTCTTTTAAAGGAAAATGTTTATTTGTAATAATTATTAATAATACGATTTTACGGGGAGACCTTGACATTAGGACTGTGGGGAAGTTATTGTAATACCACGAACAGACACGTAAAAAGGAGACTAGGAATGGCTCCCAACCCAAAACCAAACTTAGCCGGGGGCGTTCTAACCTTAAACATCCAGGGTTGTTAGGGTTAACGTTTGATCTTAGGCTTGTTCACACAGTACTTTCCACACCATATAAACTCAGAATGATTTTTTACAGGAAAAAAAACTTATGGGGCACCAATTTTACCTATTCCACTATCCTTCCATCACCTCACATCACTGTAAAAATAAAAAAAGCCCTGCAAATTTTTGCTTTTAGAAAAGCTCTCACCTACATATGGCCATGTAATACCTTATAAATAACAGTGACCAAAAAATACACCTATGTGGGGCAACTATACCATACGAATCATTGTTACAAAAAAAAAAACAAACAAAAAAAAAACACCTACAATAACAAAACTATTACTACTTAAGGATCCAATAATACTGCCAGACCATTACCAAACGCAACTTACACAGGACTACATTTTGTCACAGGCTCTGAAGACGCTAAATTTAAAACCATACAGTGACCATGATGGGGAGAAACTAGTTTGTAGGCACTCTGCACTCTCCTTTTAAAGGGGCTACACTTCAGGAGACTCTTTTTTGATCGGAGTCGTTCACCTTTTCCCTTTCCACCGGCCAAACCCCATGATGACTTTTCCCAGCCACACCCGTCTTTGCAGAATTTACCACCCAGCATTTTTAAAAACTCATTTTCCAGTACATCTGTATTATACACCTCGGGGGTTTATAAACCCCTTCCCCATGGGGGTTTTTAAAAGGAAAGCTGGCGACACCCCCCCCCCCACAGCACCGGTTTTTTTTATGATAGGAAACAGGTGCCTGCTGGGGGATTGGGAGTACCCATTTTCCTTTTTGGTCAGCACAGGTAAAATTTATAACCCCCCCCAGTAGTAGGGATATAGTCTCCTCAGAGGAGGTATTTGGTTAAAAGTCCCCCAGCGTAAGAGATAATTGGTTCACCTGCTCTTAAAATGGGGAATAGGTAAACCTAGGGTTTGTAGAGGGCAGGGCATAGGCCCCCCAGGGTAGATGGCAAAAGGGCATAGGCCCCCAGTATAGATGGGCAGGCCATAGGGCCCCCAGCATAGATAGGCAGGCCATAGGGCCCCCAGCATAGATAGGCAGGCCATAGGGCCCCCAGCATAGATAGGCAGGCCATAGGGCCCCCAGCATAGATAGGGAGCCATAGGGGCCCCCCGCAAAAAAGGCGGGCCCTAGGCCCCTACATAATAGGGGGCCATAGGGGCCCCCGCATAATATGTATAAAAGGCCCCCCCACATAATGGGGAGGCCATAGGGCCCCCAGCATGATAGGGGGCCTAGGGGCCCCCCCATATATATTTAGGAAAAAGGTCCCCCATATAAAAAAGGCAGGAAAAAGTTTCATAGAAAAAATAAAACAATAACAGTATTCCCCTTTCCCCCACTCCCTGAAGCTCCAGCTGCTCTCAGTCTTTCCAGTGCAGGATGCGTGAAGTCATCATGCTGGATACTCCGGAGGACCGTAAGCCCACTTGCGGCTCACCAGAGTACTCTGCAGAGCAGGGAGCGCTCACTCTCTGCAGAAGCCTTCAAATTTATGTGTCCAGAGGACACACATACAGTTCAAGAGTCCGCCGACACTTTAGGACCACGGCAGTGGCCTGGAGCCAGGCAAGGTTCGGGTTCAGGCAGTTTTATCCGGGGCACAAACCCCGGATAAAACTGCCTAGCAATGCCCCTGGGCTTGGGCCCTGCTAGCAGAAACAATGCACTTATTGAAAGCATGCACAGTTCACAGGTGTAGCCGCTTTAGGTGGGCGGGGCCCGGAATTTTTTGGAAGCCCTAAAGATACTGCCTTAGAGTCAGGTATGGACTGTCAGCTGCATTAGTCGGTATATACACTGCTCAAAGAAATAAAGGAACATTTCCCAAAAACAAAATGAAACCCCAAATTAAATTTCCCAACTTTCCTTGAAATAAACCCCTGTCCAGTTAGAATAAACCCACTGATTGTAAAATCAATTTTTCCCCTCCCTGTTGGAAAAGGGAAACAGCAACAAGTAGAAATGAAAGGCAATTAGCAAAAAACCCTCCCTATAAAAGAATGTTCTGCAGGTGGTGCCCACGACCTTTTTTTGGGTTTTCCCCTTCCTTTTTGGCTGTTGTTTTAATGATTTTGCTTAAGATTACATGAGCCCGGGTCACAAACCCCACAGAAGTTGCTCAGATAGTGTACTCTTTCCAGAAAAAAG
The DNA here is from genome assembly GCA_025379985.1 of Phyllomedusa bahiana. Lineage (NCBI taxonomy): Eukaryota > Metazoa > Chordata > Amphibia > Anura > Hylidae > Phyllomedusa > Phyllomedusa bahiana. The sequence goes on from JAODAL010037333.1 coordinate 10,418, forward strand.
GGGCCATAAATCCCAAACCCTGGGGGAAAGTTAGATGTGTCTTTTCCAAGGACAAAGGCATAAGCAGAAAACCCCGGGAACATGACAGTAACACAAGACATGGAGGGGGGCCGTAGGAGCGCAACAATCCAGCACGGCCCCGCTACCAAACCCTTTTTGTGCAAGGAGGAACGGGGGAGGAGCAGTGCCGAGCCCTCCCAAAATGACCCCCAGCGGGCCCAAAAAAAATTATCCCATGTTTTGCTCAAACTTTTTAGAAACAGACTCCAGGACGGTGGTTTTGAGGCCCCGCCGGGCCATGTTTGGGCCGATGGTTTTTGCCAGGAGCCCCGATTGGCGATTAAAAACTTTGGCCCCCCCCCCCCCCCCCCCCCCCCATGTGCTCTTTCATGGGTGAGAGCAGCCCACACTGAACACATGTGACGGGATTGTGACAGAGCCCTGGAGACCCCAGGGAAAACTTTTCTGCTGTTTTGGGGCAATATCCCCCAGCATGACTGGTTTTGGAAAGGGGGTTCAGTAATGGTGGGGGAAAACCCGGGGCGTCCCCGGGGGGAAATTTTTGTTGGGGGGCAAAAAGCCCCGGCCAAAACTCTCTGTCCCCCGAATCCCAGAATGTCGGGGTTCCCAAATCATTACTGTGCCCTGTAGACCCGACAATCTTTTTCCCCCCTTGATGTTTTTCCCCGGGACAAAAAGTTCAGAGCAGCAGCTAGGGTTCCCAGCAGGGAGGGCAAACTCCCCGGGGAAGGGACAGGAAACTCAGGAGGGGGAGGGCCCCGGGCGCCACACTGTGAAGTTTTTTAGGAAGCAGCCCTCTTGTCCTGCGGGAGAGGCTCGGGCCCCTTTGCTGTGCTTTATTATTTTTTTATAGCGCCATTGATTCCGGGGCCTGTAAAAATTCGGGGGGGTTACATACAAAACCCTAAGTCAAACATTTAAAATTATTGAAAATCTCTGACTAACAACAGGAAACCGGGGGAGAGAGGCCCCCTCCCCGCGAACTTACAATCTCCCAAGGGGGGGGAAAAGAGACAAAAAGGGGGGGGGGGCAGAAATTTTGTGGGGTGTAGTGACAGGGGGTTATTCTGGGGTCATGGGAAACCCTGAAGAGGGGGGTTTTTTAAGATTTTTTTTGAAGCTTTTTGAAATTTTGGGGAATTCCCTGGGGGTTTTGGGGCGGGTTTTTCCCCAGGTAGGGGGGAAGGCACAAGAGAAATCTTGGAGAGGTTGTGTGGGGGAGGGGGACAAAGGAGAGTGGGAAGACCTTTGAGGAAGGGGGAGGTTGCGGGGAGGGGGAGTTTTGGGAGATTAGATTGGGAAAATGGGCGGGGCCTTGCGGGATTGACAGGGGGAAAAGGGGGCGGAGGGGGCAGCGAGGAGGAGGTTGATAAGACGGGCGGGGCGGGAGTGAGAATGGTTTGGAGGGGAGCGAGAGTGCTGGATGGGGGCCACAGAGAAGGATGCTGCAGTAGTCGGGGGCGGGAGATGAAAAGGGGCCCGGGGGCAAGAAAATTTTTGTAGTGCGGGGTTTAAAGGGAAATGAAGGGAGGAAAGGAGATTTTTTTTTAGGTGGGGGCCGGCGGTTGGAGGTAATTTTTGGGAAATTTTGGGGTTTTTGAAGGACAAAGCAGGGGGCGAGTTTTTATCCCAAGGCACCCGGGACTTGGGGAAAGGTGAGGGGTTTTAGACCAAATTTTGACAATGTTTAAAGTTTAAGGGGGGACGGTGGAAAGATAATAAAACTAAATTTTCCCCAAACATTCATTTTTTAAAAAGCCCGGGGGGGGAGAAGGAGGATTGGTTATAGGCATTTCTGGGATCCGGGACAGTTGAGCGTTAATGTTTTGGGCAGGGATGTAAAATTTGGGGGTGTCACCCGAAAATACAGGGGGTACGAAAGCCATTTGATGCTATGAGCTAAACCCAGCCCAAGGTTTTGATAGAGAAAGTATTTGGGCCCGGGGACTGACCCTTGGGGGACCCAAAGAGAGAGGGCGAGGGGGAGGAGGGGGTTTGCGGGTGAAGCCCCCTAAATTTTCCAAACCCTTGAGGTAGAGGAGACCCCAAGAAAGGGCGGGGTTTCCGTGATGAGGAGAGAAAAAGGGGGTTTTTTATGTTTAAGTGAGTGGTCGCAGTGTCAAAGGGGGGGGGGGAAGGTCTAAGAGGAAAAAGCACAAAAGAAAATGACGTAAGGCTTTTGGGGTTTAAAATAGGTCGTTGGGGGGATTTTGGTTTAGGGGGGCTTTCTTTTGAGTGGGGGGGGGTTAGGGAAAACCCTTTGCAGTGGGTCAAGAAGAGAGTTTGGAAACGACAATGGGCCCCCCGTTGAAGGGTGAAAAATTTGGGGTTAAAGATTTTTCGAAGCAAATGGAAGCAGTGAAAGGGGCTTAGTTGGACAGAGAGGGGGGGGGTCAAGAAAAGGGTTTCCCTTAGGGGGGTGGTGGGTGGCAGGTTAAATGGGGGAAGGGGACGATCCCAAGGGTTATTGAAAATTTGAAGGGGATGGGGGGAGAGCTGGGAGTATAACGGGGGCTGAGGTTTTGGGATGAGGGGGGGATGGGAGTGGATAAAGGGTTTTACAGGTGTGAGGTTGGTTTTGGAGGGTAGAGGGAGAGCTGTCTGATGACAGTAAAAAAGCAAGTTGGGGGGGGGAAGTGCAAGGTGGTGGTGTGGGGAAATGTTTTGGGGGTAGAGGGGCTGGCGGTGGGGACGTGCCGGGGATGGGTGTGGGTGGTGGGGGACCCGTGAGGAAGCTTTCCTTTAAAGAGGTTTTGGGCTTTTTTAGAAAGTGGGTGGCAAAGTATTTCCCCTGAAAAAGGGGGGTTTTTAAGGGTTTTGAATAGTTTCTGGGGTTTTTGGGAAAAGGGAGGATTGACAGGGGTGAAGTAAATCCTGTTTGGCTGAGGGGAGTTGGGAGACTTAAAAAAGTGTAGGAAAGTTTTGTATGAGGTGAAGTCGGTGGTTTGGGGCGGCTTTTCCCTTTCCCGTGGCGTTCGCAATTCGGAGGGGTCCCCCTCAGTGTTTGGGGGGGGTCCTGTGTGCCAGGGGTTTTTGGGTTGGGTTTTGCGGGGGTTTTGGGTTTTGTTTTGGGGGAGCCCAAACCAAAATCAAGAGTGGAGGTGATTGTGTGGTTTTTAGGGGGGCGGGGGGGGCTGTGTTTGGGGGGCCCTCTAAAGGGGGAAATGGTAAGAGAGATACAAGAGAGTCGGAAAAGAGTGCGAGGGGTTTAAATTTTTGAAGGTTCCCCGCGGGGGTGATTGGTGTTAAAAAGGAGGGCGGTTTGGGGGGAGATGGGGGAGAAGGTAAGCAGGTTTTTGGGCAGAAAATAGGGTGTGGAGAGTTTTTGAAAATTTAGATAGGGGGCAGAGGGTTTGGGGGAGGACAGGGCCAGAGTGTGCCAAACTTTTTGAGGGGGCTCCAGGGTCCCCTGGGGGAGGCCCAAAAGGAAAAAAGAGCGGGGGAGTTTTTTTGGGCAGTGGGGTGGGGTGTGTCGATGGGAGGGTTTTTGTTCCCCCCTTATGATAGGGTTTGGGGGATCAGTGGGAAAAAAATGGAGAATCCAGGGGCGAAGTTTTATCAAGGAAAGGGGGGTGGCAGGGCCTGGGTGGTCGGTAGACGACTGCCACTTGGAGGAAAAGGAAAGGGGGGGTAGTGCGGAAAAGATGCACCCCAAAGGATGGGAGGGTTTTAGGAAAAGGGAAAGGGGGAATGGGGGGAAGAAACAGGGGGTTTTGACAGGGAAAAGGGCCCAAAACCTCCCAAACCTGGGTTGTTGCTAGGGGGGAGCATTTGGGGAAAGGGGGGGGCCCCCAAAAGGAGAGAGCAGCAAAGGGGAGACTGTGGCGGAGGGCGTCAGCCAGGGTTTTCCCGGGGAACAGGAAAGGGTAAAATTACGTGATAAAAAAAAAGGGGCATTTTTAGGAGAGTTTGTTGCAACAGACCTGGGATTCCAAAGCTCCAGAGAAAAGAAATTTGGAGAAGGAGGGCAAAAAGGGAATAGGTTTTTAAGTTTGGGTGGTTTTTTAAAAAAGTTTTTTAAAATGGGTCTGTTACCACTCGTTTAAAGCAGTGTTGGAAAAGTGCTGTGGGGGCCCTGGGGGTTTTGGGGAAATTTCCCCCGCGCTAGGAGGAGTCCCAAGAGGGTTTAAAAGGGGGGTGTTAAGATAGAAATAATAGGGTTGGGGCGTTTTAGTGAGGAAGGGATGGATTTGTGGGAAACCGGTTTGGGGGCAGCGACAGGTTTTAGAAGGGGGAAAAAAATTTTTGGGGGGGGAAAAAGGGTGCATTGCCCGCAAGGGGGGATTTTGGGGGTAGGCAATTTGTTTTAAAAAAAAAATGGAGGTAAAGATGATGGGGGAAAAGGAGAAGAAAGTGAGGGGGAGTGACTGGGCAGGCTGTGAGGGCCCGTAAGGGAAGAGGAAAAAACATAACAAGATATTACCTTTGTCAACCTTGTTTAATCCCGGGGTTTAAAATTTTGGTTTTAATTTACTGTTCAAGTACTTAGAAATTGGCCGTTTTGAGCAGTGGGGAAACCATGAAACCAAAGGCAATTTGAACCCCTACAGGTATCAATAGTGAATCAAAACCCAAAAGGCTACCCCAAAAGCAAACAAGAGGGGGAGGGGTTTAGGGCCCGCCCAATTAAAAGTTGGGGGGGGGGGGAGGGGAAAAGGAAGGGGAATTGAAATGAAGATGGGAGACTTAAGACCAAACAAATAGCAGGGGAAGGAGACAGGAAGGTTGGGGGTGTGTGCAGTCCCTCCTATTCCCGGGGAAAAAAATTCAGGGGAAGGAAATCCGCAGAAAGTTTGATGGGAGTAAAAAGTCTGCGGAGAAAATCATACCCGGGGAAAAAAAATATCTCGCCAGAAACCCGCAAAAATTTCCCCAAGTTTCCCGAAAATGGGGATTAAGATTGAGAGGGGGAACCCTTTTTAAAACCCCAGGGAAAAAACCGTGTTTATTTTTTAACCCGTTTTTTTAAATTTTTTCAAATACATTTAAAATCTATTGCAGACATATATTTTTACTTTTACTACACTTATTTTGTGTATAGATTTCATTTATAGTATTAAAGAGTAATTAGTAGTTTATAGTTTCAAACATACACAGTTGCTGAGGGGTTGTTGGGTCCCGGGGGGGTTAGGTGAGGGGTCCCGGTGTGTGGTTAAAACCCAACAAACAGAGCTTAAATTGCAGCTGTGTGGGGGTTTGGGAGGCCCTTTTTGGGTCCTGAAAGAGAGGTTTGCAGAGCAGCCAAAAAAGCAGTGGGGGAAAAGGTTTAAAATGAGTTTTTGAGCGAGGGGGGGAACAGAGTTGGGGAAATGTTTTTTTTCCTTATAAATGTTTTTTTTTTTTTTTTTTTTTTTAAATGTGAAGACTTAAGATTGGGGAGGGGAAAATCCCCTTTTTAGTCCTTCCCCGCAATTTGGCATCCTTTAGCAACATTTTTAGGGGGCAAAACTGCTGTGCAAGAACTGTTTCAAAACTGCAAAATTTAAATGCCCCAAACTGGATCCCAAAAAGAGCCCAAATGGCATCAAATGAGATCCCGCCAACTTGGGAAGCGAGTTTGCTGCTCACCCGGGGCAATACTCCCCGAAAAAGATGCTGGGGGGGGGGGTTGGGAGCATTGGGGGGTGCGGAGGGTAGCTGGGGGAACAGTCAGGAAAAAAAGGGTAGAGGGGAAAAAAGTGTCAGGGAGGCTAGTCCTGTCTGGTAACCCCAACAAAATTTGCCAAAATTGGCTAATGGGGGGATAAACCCGGCTTTAGAAATAGCATTGCTGCAGCAAGATACTACCCGTTTTACTCCAGTAAAAATGGGGTAAAAAGGGGGTGCAAGGGCAGGCTAGACAGGTGCCTAGTTGGGGACTCCTTAATTTTGGGGGACAGGGGCAGGGCCCAAACGCCACAAAGACTTTTGGGTAGCAACCGTAAGTTTTTTTACCGAGGCCCGATTTTGACTTTGGGTGGGTGGGGGTGGGGAAATCCAGCCCGTCATTTTGCACCCTTGGCACCAATGGGCAAAAAATTAGAGGCATCCTTAAAAAAAAGATTTCAGGGACTTAGGAAAAAAATCAAGGGGGAAAGGGGCCTCCAAGGGAATAAATTTTTAGAAATATTTCCTGTTTTTACGGGCCACACCAAGAGAGGGGAGGGGAGTTTAAAAGGGGGGTGAATAAGTGGTTTAAAAAAATTTGGGGTTGGAAAGGGGATTTTGGGTGTTTTGGGGAACTGGTTTACTTTCTTCTTGGCTACAAAACCCCATCTAGGGGTGGGCTGCAACCCCAAAAGGGGAAAGGGGGAGAGTTTTGGGGGGCAAAATGGGGCCCCGGGAAATTGGAGGAAAAATTTTTAAAATAGGGACTGTGGGGGAAAAGGGGGGGAACAAAAACCCCTATAGCATGCAAGATAGTGAAGAAAAGAAGCGGGGGAAAAAAAAAGGGGGGGGATTTTAGGGGATGGGGGTAGCCCAAAAGTTTTTAAAACCCCTTTAAAGGCCCAGCCTGGTTTTTGGGCCTTCCCGACACAGTCCTCCTTTTTTAAACTGCATTTTCAATTTATGGAAATAAATTTTTTACACTTTTAAAAATATTCATGTGATTCAAGATTGTTTTTTGTGACACATTGGGGCTTTAAATTTGTAAAAATTTTTTATCCTTTTCAATCCTTTTTTTGTTTGTGAAAAATTTCAAAAATTTCTGAAAATTTTGGGAAAAAATTTGCGTTTTTGAAATTGCAAAATTTTTGCTTTTCAAACAATAATTATTAACCCCAAAATTTTGTTTTATAATTTTGCACTTTCCATTGTCCAAAAATAGTTGGCATTTTTTAAAATGTCTTTTTTTTTTTTTTCGAAAATTAGAGGGCTTAGAAATTTAGTAGTTAAATTTTTCACAATTTCAAGGGAAAATTTCCCAAAATACTTTTTTTAGGGGCCACTCCAGTTTTTGATGGCTTTTTGGGGGCCTTCATTTAGATACCCCCCCTAAGGGAACCCCATCGAAAACTAGACCCCTTAACGATTTTCAAAACCCTTTTTTGGAAATTTTATAACCCCCTTTAATATTTACCAAAATTAAAGCAAAGGGGAGGTTAAAAATTTAAAATTTTTACTTTTTTTTTTTAATTTTTTAATTTTTTATTTCCCCCATTTAAAAGGAATACGGGAAAAGTGGGGCCTTAATATAATTTCCCCCCGGTCGGGCCCTTTTTTTGAGATTTTTCCCAAAATGTGGGCCCCAGGCAAATTTTTTTGGCTCACCCAAAAACCCCAGAATAGGAGGGGCCCCAAATAAACTCTGGGGGGGCCCTTTTTTTAAAACGTTTTTTTTTAGGGGCCATTAAGGGTTTTTGGGGCACCCCATAAAACTAAAACTTTAAAAAAAACACCCCTTTTAATGACCCAAAATTGAAACTAAACCCCTTAAAAGAATAATTTTTAGGGGGGCATTTAGTATATTAAACCCCACAGGGATTCACCAAATTTTTTTTTAGCATAAGGCTGGTTTTAAAAATTAAAAAAAAAATTTTCAATAATCTCAATTTTTTGCTTTAAAAAGTTTCATTTTAACAAAGGAAACCGGAAAAAAGAAACCCTAAAACTTTTTTAAGCAATTTCTTCCCAATTCCCGGCCCAAAACCCCACATTGGGTGTAAAAAATGGCTGTTTGGGCGCATGGCAGGGCGTTGGGAAAAAAGGAACGCTATTTGGGTTTTTAACGAGAAAATTTTTGGGGGGGGCCATGTCCAAAGCAAAACCCCCCAAGTAGCAGAACAGGCGAAACCTTTTCCCGAAGGCCCCCATTTTTTGGGTTCAACAAACCCCCAAAGGAAACCATCTAGGGGTGTACGTGCATTTTTTGGTGCAAGGTGTTCCATGGTTTTTTTTTTTGCTTTTGGAAAAATGAAATTGGGGGGGAAAAACCCCAGTTCGGGCATTGTTTTTTTTAGTTTCAATTTTCCGCCCTTTGGGCCCTGCAGTTTAAATGATGTGATTAAATTTACTATGGGGGTCCGGTTTTAATTACAAAAAAATTTTGATTTTTTATAGTTTTTTCGTTTAAAAACTTTTAACCCCAGGGGAATACGTCTTAAAAAATTGCGTTTTTATGTTTTCCCCATTCTGAAGCCATAACTTTTTTTTTTTTTTTTTCCCGTGTGCCCGAGCTGTTTTATGGGCTTGTTTTTTTCGGGATGAGTTGAAGGGTTTTTAATTTGGGACCATTTTGGGGTAATATATCCAAGGTTTTGAAAAAAAATACAGCAATTTTTTGGTAGTGTTTATTTTTTATTTTTTATTCGGTCACTGGGAAAAGGTAAAAATAAAGACTGGGAGCTTTACTCAGCATCAATACAAATTTAAAAGAACCTAATTTGTTTTTTTTTTTTTATGTTTTTCGCTTTTATACAATAAAAACACCCTTTTTTTCAACCCGGGAAAAAACGTTTTTTTCATTTGCCATATCTGAAGCCTAACTTTTTTAAAATTTTTTTTTGCTTAAACTGTGTAGGGGCTTGTTTTTTTTTTAAAAAGAGTTGTTTTTTTATTAATATAATTTTTTTTGGGGGGCAAGCTTTTTTTGAAGCGCTTTTAAAACCATTTTTTTTGGGGGCCAGGGTTGGGAAAAAAATACTTTCAAATCCCCAAATAGGTTTTTTTTTTTATTTTTTAAAAGGGCCCCACCGTGCCGTATCCGGGATAAATTAGCTTTACTCTTTTTGGGGCCAAAAATTTTGGGGAAAACCCCCATTTTTTTAGTTTTTTTATGTTGAAGCATTTAAAAAAAAAAAGAAAAGTGTTTTTAGTGTGGTAAAAAAAAATTTAAAAGCATTTGCTTTCTTCTGAAGCTATACAATTTTTTTTTTTTTTTCCGTAAAACAGAGCTGTATAAACTTTTTTTTGTGGGAAAAAAACCCCGAGTTTTAATTGGTACAAAATTTGGCGTTTCCTTTGGATTTTTTTATCCTTTTTTTTCCCTTTTTAAAGTGCTGCGGGGGGAACAAATTTTAACCAAAAATCTTAATTTGGATTGTTTTTTTTTTTTTTTTTTTCGGGATTCACCGTAGGGGTTTAAAAACATGACAGATTTTTTTGGCAGGGCGTTTCGGGACCCCGGGGGATACCAAATATGGGTTTCTTTTTTTTATTTTTTATCTTTTTTGGGGGGGGAAAGGGGGTTTGGGGTTGTAAAGGGGAAAAGGGGGGTGTACTATTTTTTTTTTAATTTTTCTGTTTGGTTTTAAATTGGGTTTTTTTACTTTTTTTTACTTTTTTTCCCCTTTTTTTTTTAGCTTTCCCCCTAGGGGATTTCAATGAAAAGAACTTAGATCCTCATTCAATAGGGAAACATTGGGAAAAAGCTTGTTGCTATGACTGGGTTTCCCATGAAAAACGTCAGTCACGATGCCGGGCCCATGCCCCCCCAGGGCACGCCGGGCATCATGACTCACAGACAAAACCCCCAAGGCCCCCTTTTCTGCCTTTTCCCCTTTGGGGGTCTTTAGGGGCAGGGGCTTTCACAAAATTTTGGGGATTTTGCGCTGCTGCCGCCAAAAGGCGTAGGAAGCGATTTTCCTCCTGCTTCTCTCCTTTAGTTTTTTTGCGACCCCCTTTGCCCGGGGATAATTTTTGGGGTTTAAACCCCCCCCCCCCCCCCGGGGGCAAAACCTTTGGGGGGGGGGCCGACGCTTGGGGGGATGTCCCCGGTAATATACCGGCCCCCCGGGGGCCCCGCGCCGACGCGGGGGAACTCTGCTTTAGAGTTCAAAAAGATCCTCAACCCTATCCAATACGCCCCAAAAGGGGCGGGGTTTAACCCCCAAACCCCAATTTGGATACGTTTAAGGGCGTTTTAAAGGGGGGTTTAAAAAAAAAACAGGGAAAGGGGAATAAAAAATGAAAAATCCTAAATTGCCCCCTTACCAAAGCCAAAGGGGGCCCGACCCAAAAAAATAAATGAACTCGAATTTCTAATGTGAAAAAAAAATAACCCTAGTGGGGAAACTAGACATTCTGGAAAGAGAGCTACGAGGGGGTTAACTTACATGGTTACAGTCTATTTTTAAAGGGGGCGAAAAACCGGAAAGGGGGGGGGAGGGATTCCTATGAAAAATCCGGTTTTTGAAGCCCAAAACTGCGGGGGAAAATTGGGGAAAATAATGAACATGTGTATTCATTAGGGTAAATTTACATTGGGGGGGGAAAAAATAACCTATGGAAGATTTACCCCCTCAGGCCAAAAAAGATGGGGCCGGGAATCAGAAAGAAAGGGTTTTCATTTTTGGGCCCAAAAACTATCCAAACATTTAATTGGGGAAACTGAAAACCCTTTTTTCTCTCTAAAAGGGAAAAAGGTTTTTTGGGCAATAACAACGATAATTACCTTTTCCCCAAAAAGGGGCCAAAAAAAAAACCGGGCTAAAGGGAAAGGCCCCTTTTAACTTAAAAACTACAATAGACCTACAGAGTAACAAAGGTTCATTTTTGGGGGACCTAAAGGGAAATTTGGACCATAATATAATAAATTTCCGTTTAAACCTTCAATAGAAATTTTTTTTTCAAGGGGGCCACAAAAACACGAATTTTAAAGGGGGGGGTTAAATTTTTTTTTGCTTAGGGGGCCCTAACCCCTATTGACTCGGGGAAAGGTCTAAACCCTGGCAGAAACAAATAAAAATGGGAATTTTTTAAAAAAATCCTTTGGGTACACTGTGAAGGTACTTTCCTTTTGGGAAAAAAATAATTTGAAACAGGAAAAAACCCAAAAAAAATGTGGATCAACAGGGGTGTAAAAAAAGGGAATTAAAAACCCAAAAAAAAAAAACGTTTTTACCTTAAAAAACCGGAGGGGATGAAGAGGGGGCTAAGAAAGCTTTACGAAAAAGAAAAAGTGTGTTTAAAAAAAAATAAAGGAAGCAAACTGGAGACAGAAAACGTATTGCTGAAAAAGTAAAAAAAAACCCCCAAATATTTTTTAACAAAAAAAATTGTTAAAAATTAAAACAGAAAATTTTGGCCCTTTGAAAAATACTGAGGGGGGAACATTATGAGGGCATGAGAAAAAAAACAAAACCTTAAATTTTAAACCTTTTTTCTCCACTGTAATTTTTCCGGGAATGAGCTTCCTGTTGAAACAAGGGATAGGGAAAAATCCAAAATTAAAAGTTTCTTGCTTCCCCCCCAGGAAAAAGTCAGCTCCGCTTTTAAGAAAAATTAAAAATAGACAAACCCCCGGTCCAGATTTCCCCAACCCCCCGTGTCCTAAGGGGGTTTAAATGATGTCATAGATAACCCCCTTTTTTTAATATTTTTTTAAATGTCAAAAAAAGGGGTTTTGTCCCAAAGGGTTGCCCCATGCAAATGGGGGTCCAATTTTTCAAAAAAGGGGGCAAAAAAATGAGCAGGAAAAAATAGGCCGGTAAGTTTAAAAACCCCTGTTGTAGGGAAAATGTTTGAAGGTTTTCTCAAGTTTTATCCTGGGGTATCTCAATGAAAATAAATATATAACAACCCTTCCCGCAAAGGGGTTTAAAGAAGGATCGGTTTCCCGTCAGACAAAACTCATCAGCTTTAAAGAGGAATCCAGGCTAGACTGGATCGGGGTTTAGGGACGGAGTCCCAAAACTAATTTTTCTAAAGAAATTTTTTACGGGTCAAAAATAAAAAGATTGGTAAAAAAAAATTAGAAATGCTTGGACTGGGGGGGGAAAAAGTGTAAAAGTGGGTAAAAACCAACCCGGTCAGAGATGAAAAAAAAGGGGAATACTTAAAGGCCCCAAAAACCTTGCTCTAAATTTCTTGGGTCAAACGTAGTGCTTTGGGGAACAAAATGCGGAGTTCAAAAAAAAACCGGAGTTAAAAAAAAAGAAAAAAAATTAAGTAAACCCCAAAACCCCTTTTTTTTTAATACTTCAATCTCATTAAAATTTTTTTTTTTTTTTTCTTCATTGCTTGTTGCACAGGATTAGATGGGCAGCTTTCACTTGCAAATCCCGCAGTGCACAATATGCCATATGTATGCACTAATGGAGCAAGGAGGTCCAGGGTGAATACCGCTGTAGCAGATGTTGATGTTGCTACTCTGGTAGCTCGCATTTTTAGACCTAGAGGAGCAAAAGGACGTCACTGAGGGTAGTGCTTTGACAATGAAAGAGATGAGTTTGCTACTTTGGAGCAAACAGTTAGTGGGCTAAAATGTGGAATTGGGTGGAGAGTATTGGATCAGCAGGAGGAGCAAGTGAGCTGGGTTTAAAATGTAGACCAGGGGGAGCTCTAGGGGTACCAGAAAAAGGAAGGCCGCTTCTGCGCTGAGATTCTAGCATAAATTTGCCAAGTTGGGTTGACAATGCTGGGGAATCAGTCTCAGAATTGGCAGCCCTAGTGGACACTGCTTTTCTAGCAGCCGGAAAAAGAGCTTGACCGATCTAGTAGTAGGGGGATTGGGAATGCAGGTAAGAAAAGACAGTTTAGTAGTTGTACGGGGATTTATAATCAGGAAGACGGATAGAATAATTTGCGCCAGGACGCCCTCAACCGGAATGGGTTTGCTGTCTCCCTGGGGCCAGGGTTCGGCATGTGGTTGACCGGGTGGATAAATTCTGGGAGGGGAACTGGCGATGGACAAGCTGTTTTGGTCCTGGTTGGAAACAATGACAGAATACACGGTAGCGCTGGTAGGTGGAGGCTCCTAAAGAATAATTTTAAAGAACTAGGCTCAAGCTGATGGGAAGGACCTCCAAGGTGGTTATCTGGAATTATGCGAGGTTGCATGCGCTACTCAGGAAAGACAATGGGAGCTCAGGGGAGTTAAATGCATGGCTGAAAGTCTTGGTGTACGGACAGAGGGGTTTGGGGTTCTTAGAGCACTGGGCTGATTTTTCATTGGGGTACAATCTGTTTTTCTACAGGATAAATTGCACCTGAAGGAAGGGGTCTGCGTGCGGGGGAAAGAATTTAGAAGGGGTGATGGGAGTATTTAAAGTAGGGATGAGGAGGGAGGACATTATAGAAAATGAATGGGTAGAATAGGTCTAGAGGTGGGCAGACTATTTCGGCGGGGTGGAGAAGTGGAAATGGGGGAGGTGGAGCAAGACCAGTGGATAAGGTGATCCATGTGTTGCAAACCAGCATTGAAGAATATAGGTACCCACAATATTCTCTTGTAATCTCCCATGCCATCTACTAACTGGATAATTATAATCACTATGCTGGTCTAATAAAGGTATAATGTTATAATCCCTTGCCATCATTTGCGAAAGGGTAATGTATAATCCCATGCATCTACCGAAGGAGAGATGTTTATATCGAAAACACCGCCATACTGAACAGGTAAGTTTTTATCCCATGCTGTCTACTGATCGGGTAATGTTTTGATACCATGATGTCTAATGAGCATGTTAGATACAATCCCAAACAATTGACGGGAAAGTGGTTAAAAACTGGAGAAGGGAACTTAAAATGTCAATTCACAAATGCTAGATAGTCTTGCTACCAAAATAGGGGAAACTTGAGGCGGCTAGTTTTAGAGGAGCGGTTGATGTGGTAGGTATTGCTGAAAAATTGGCTGGACCCTCGCATTGAATTGGGACGAGTAACTTCAAGGGTTTAATCTATTTAGGAAAGACTGAGCGAACGGAGGGGAGGAGGAGTGTGTCTATATGTAAGTAGTGATATGAAGGCAAATGGTGAAAGAGGTAATACAGGTTCGGAGTAGCTAATGATGTGGAAACATTGTGGGTGGAAATACCATGGTGGGATTATGCAGAAATATTTATTTTTGGTGTTAAATCTATAGACCCCGAACATCACTGAGGAGATTGAAGGACAGTGCATAATCAAATGGTGCGGGCAACTCTGGCAGGTAGAGTGCTATTAATGGGTGACTTCTATTTCCCAAGGCATTGACTGGGTCACGGTTCTGACATCGACAGATAAAGGAAGGAAGTTGTCTCCTCAATCTGTTAGAGGTGAATTTTATGGGGCAGTGGGTGAAGGATCACACTAAGATGTGATGCTCTGTTGGAATCTGGTCATTTCTAACAAAGCAGAACTTGTCGGAACGGTCACGGTTTCTGAAAATTCTAGGAACAGTGACCACAATATAATTATTTTAGCGTAAAACTGGAAAAAAAGAAAAACAGAGCGGTGAAATAAAACATTTAATTTTATAAGGGCCATTTTTGCATTATTGTGGGACGCCATATACAGGACCTTGACTGGGCGCAGCTTTTAGCAAAATAGTGATATAGAAGCCAATGGAAGGAGCTTTAAATATTACTTGGGAGGAAATTTATTGCAAAATATATTCCTATGGGTAACAAGTTATATAGGCGACCTAACCTCTAAAACTAAAACCAACATGGCTTTACCTTCTGTTAAGAGGGCTAAATAACAATAATAAAAGGGGCCTTTAAAAAATTTAAGTCAAGAGGGCTCAGCATCAGCCTTTGAAAATTACAAGGTAGTTAATAAAATCTGTAAAAAGTGATAATAGCAGCTAAAATTCAAAATTGAAAGGCAAGTGGCAAAGGATAGCATAGACTAACCCAAAGAAATTCTTTAAAGCATATAAATGCAAAAAAGCCAATGGTCAGAGCAAGTAGGACCCTTAAAAGCCTGGTGGATGGGGAGCTGGTCATGGTGACCAAGAGAAGGCAAGGTATTAAATAGGTTCATCAGCTAGTATATACTATCAAGGAAGATTAGTAGTTGAGGGTGGGTGGGCCGAAGTGCAGATGTAGGTGGTGCCAGTACTGTTGAATACATTCAATCTGACTATTAATTAAATTGGCTCTCAGTGTAGAAAGAGTCAAAGCAAGTTAAATAAACTGAATGGTGGAACAGGTTTCCAGTCCCTGATGGCAATTCACCCAAGAGTTCTTAAAGAGCTCAGCTCGGTAATCTGTGTGCCACTGTACATGATATTTAGGATTCCCTGGTGACTGGATAATGCCAGGAGACTGGCGCAGGGCAAATTGTAGTTCCATCTCAAAAAGAGGTTCTAAGTCTTGCACAGGTATTATAGACCAGTAAGTTTAAATTGTTTGGGGGAAAAATGTTTGAAGGGCCTCATGAGGGACTTTATACAGGAGTATTGTTGACCAAAACCACAATATTATTGTGATTGCCATGCTATGGATTTTCTAATGAGACAGTAAGTGTCAGACCAATCTGATTTCTTTTTATGAGAGGTGTGTAGATAGTCTAGATAGTGGGGCAGCTGTGGATATTGTTAGTTTTTAGGACTTTGCAAAGGCGGTTTGGGCTCACTGTCCCGCATAAGGTTTGTTAGGTTAAACTAGAATCACATTGGGTGTTTAGAGATAACAGTGTGTAATTGGAATTATAAACTGGTGATGGATCGTACTCAGAGAGTGGTGGTAATGAATCCTACTCCGAGTGTCCACCGGTTGAGAGTGGAGTGACCGGCTGGGCTCAGTATTGGGTCCCTTCTATATTTAATGTATTTATTAACAGATATAGTGGAGGTTCCAATAGCACGGTTTCGGTTTTTTTTTTGCAGATGATCACCAAGCTATGTAGGGTAGTGCATTCTATGGTAGATGCTCAAAAAGAGCAATGCAGTCCTGGACACCAACTGAGTGCTTGGGGCATCCACTTGGGCAAATGGGGTTCAATGTGGAAAAATCGTTAGGTTCGCATATGGGAGAAATAAATATACGGCATCATATTCCTTGGGGGAGAAAAACTGGAGAATAGCTTGTTGGAGAAAGATTGGGACGTTCTTGTAGATCATTAACTACAGAACAGCATGCAATGTCAATCAGCTGCCTCTTATAGCCAGAAAGATATTGGCGTGTATTAAAAGAGGCATGACTCGCGTTAAAGGTTGTCATTTTACCGCTGTCAACCAAAGCATTTGGGTACGACCTCACCTTGAATTGCTGTTCATGTTCTGTGGCCCCAGTTTATGAAGAGATGTAATAGAGCTAGAAAGAGTACCAAAAGAGAGCAACCAAACACTTAAAGGGGAATGGAGCATCTTTAGTTATGAGGCGAGGTTAGTAGAATTGAAAATTATTTATCCGCTTGAGAAAAGGAACGGCTTCGGGGGAGACTTGATTAATTTATATAATATCTAAAATGGTCCCTACATAAATGTTATGGGGGAAAAATAATTCAGGTGAAGCCCTCAAAGACAAGAGGCCATTCCCTTCGACTAGAGAAAAAAAGGATTCAAAATCTCCAGAGGAGAAGAGCGTTCTTCACTGTAAAAAAGAAACTGTATATCTGTGGATTTATGCCTGCCTGAGGAGCTGGTTCACAGCAGGAATACTGTTGAGAGTTTCATGATTGGCTTAAGATACCTACTGGATACCTAAAGAATATTAATGCGTAACATAGTAGGTAAAATTTCTGGATCCTGGCGGTAGCGGCTCTGGGGTCAGTTATAGGAGTCTGTACTGGAGCGGTTGGTTCTGCCTTGTGGGTTGCGGGGGCATTATCCAGGGTGAGGCCTGGGCCTTTTAAGTCTCTGGTCTCTCTCCCTTTCCCACTTTTTCCCACACCCTGGTTGAACTCGATGGGACATGTGTCTTCTTTCATATCTACTTAACTATGTAACTTTAATACCACAGGACTGGAATTTCTGTTACTAGTGGGTACCACAAGGGTCAGTTTGGGCCCTTATCTTCTTTATACATTTTCATTTATGATCTTTAAACAAGGGGATGACCACAGTATAGGAATACTCGTCTTTGCAGACGATACTAAGGAATCCACACAATAGAGGATAATGTGTTATTACAAAGGGATCTGGATAAGTTGGGGGCCTGGGCTGGGAAATGGCAGATGAGGTTTAATAGAGATAAATGCAAGGTTTTGCACATGGGGAAGAAAAATCCATTACATGAATACATGTTAAATGGGAAAAACACTGGGTTGCTAGGTAAAAGTGAAATGGAGAAAGGACTTGGGAATCCTGGTGGACAGTTAAACTTAATTGTAGCAGCCAGTGTCAGACAAGCAGCTGCAATGGCAAATAGGATCATGGGGTGCATTAAAGGGGCATAGAGGCCACATGATGAGAATATTATTCTCCAATTTAAACAAGTCACTGGTTAGAACCAACATGCGTGGTATATGTGTACATTTTTGGGCTACCAGTGTGTACAGGGAAAGACTTTGTAGTATACTTGAACAGGTACAAAGGCGGGCAAAAAAATAATAAAAGGACTGGGTGGACTGGCAATACCCAGATATGTATTAGCAAGATTAGGGTTATCTTTAGTTAGAAAATAGGACGGCCTTGGGGGGGATATGATAAATATGAGTTAAATAAATCAAAGCGTCTATATAGGAGATCTCTCCCATGATTTATTTTATACCCAGCAGGGCTGTATCTATGAACAAGGGGGCCATCCTCTATGTCTTGAGGAACGAAAGTTCTACATAAACATAGAATAGGGTTTCTTTATTGTCAAGAGCAGTGAGTACTATGGAAATTCTCTGCCAGAGGTAATTGTCTGGTTTGGATGCATTTCGGGAGCGTAACTAATAACAAGTTTAGTGTCTAGGATTCGGTAGAGGAGTCATTGATCCTGGGTATTTCGATTGCAAGATGGGAGTAGGTAAGGAATTTTTCCATAAATGAGGCCAATTGGCTTCTAACCTCATTGGGGTTTTTTGCCTTCATATGAATCAAATCCTTAGCACATACAGGCTGAACTGGGGATGGACGTCTTGTCTTTTTTCCGGCCTTGCAAACTAGTGAAACTATGAAGTTGATGTGGAGCCTCAGGTGCAGAACCAATACTAAGTTGCGTAAAAGGGTGAAGGACAAAATAATGTACTCTGGAAATGTGAACGGTACCCGATGTATGTGTATGCATATGTGTATGTATTGTTAAATTGTGTATACATGTGTGTGTATGTATGTTGTGTATTATGTCTCTGGGTATTATGTAAATGTGTATGTTACTGTATATATGTGTTTGTATATGTGTGTATTACCACACACATATCCACATGATCACCTACATTCACATCACTAAAACATAAGCCTGCCTGTGTGTCCTAGGCTATGTTCACACGGTGTATTGTGACGTGTCGCAAGTACACTGTGTGTTCAGGAGGCTCACGCTCATCAAGCACGTCTTCTCGAAGCACGGGGGTTGGGGGGGGAAAAAACAAGCCCGCCAGCCCCATAGCATGCATTGACATGTCACTTATCCCCCTGGGATACATTACAGATCGGATTGTACGCATGGAGGAGAGAACGTTTAATCAAGAGATCTCTGAGAAGCTATGGATTCCGCAATTACGCCATGTGAACTTTACCCTTAGTCATGTAACTACAAACTGATGATGAATTTATAATTGTATATAATTTGTTTTTACCTGTTCTTTTGTCAGGGTTTACGTTAGGGTTTTAGCTGCTGCAGCCAGCCTACAGGCGGTGTTCACAACTGTCGTATATCGTGGGGCGCATGGCGAGGCGTATTTGCGCTTCAATACGCCCGTCTGTGCACCGCAAAATACTGTAATCATAGTTCTCACACGAGAGTCCATGGAATTACATCTCGTCCTTCCGTGATATCATTGCACATATATAGTTAAAACCACCCACCGGGCTGGAGCGAGACGTGAAATGTCTCTTCTTCGCACGGCACTGATAGTGGAGGTGAATGGCCGCCCCCCCCCCCGTGCTTGGATATTCGCGGTTTGAAAACTGATGTACAGACAAAACATCACTTGCGTACTGCCCTTAGGGTATGTTAAACAGAGCATCGGTGGCACAGTACTAGTGCGCACGATATTAAGACTGCATGTTGGTAAGTTCGTGCTTACAGCGCGTTCTTTCTAGCAGGCGCTTTTGCTGGCCACCCTCTCCAGCCATTTTCCAATTTCCCCTTATAATGAAGCGGCTTGTCATCTTATTTTTAGGGGGGTTCTGTGTTCGGCCAGGAAATATAACTGTTATATAATTATGCCCTCATCGCTTTGATTTTTACCTTATTTGTGGGTCTCCACTTTGGGGAAGATTACAGCACAGCTTTGACGCTCAATACGCATGGGGGTATGTTCACAACGACATTATGTTGGGCACGTGTTCTTTGGTGGGGAATTGCGCTTCAATACAACCCGGAGGTACGGGCTGAGACATTTTGGTAATTCAAGCTCTCACTGAGAGCACGATTACCTGTTCTGGGGAGAATTAATATTAGCGGTTGCTTCAGAGAGGACCACGGCTGGCCACAGTTTTTTCTCTGTATAAACAAAAAACACATGCCGCGGTTTCATTGGGGCATAAATAATCGCTGTGTGACTCTGGCCTTCTGAGCAATACTTAACAACAGGGCCGGGCCTAGGATTTTTGGGACCCTCTAGCGACAACGCACTTGGTGGGAAGGCATTTATTGGTGGGCTGCAGAGTCCTTCATGTGCCTATCCAGAGGTACCTGGTGATCCTCAGACCCATTGTGAGATCTTATGCAGGTGCATGGGGCACTGGCGGGGTTTAGTCTAATGCATGACAATGCTAGAAGCTCACATGGTTAGTGTGTAAGCAGTTTCTGCATGACTTGAAGGCATTGAGCTTGGACTGACTTTCCAGTTCTTCCCCAAATTAAATCCATGTTAAGCACATTGAGATATCATGTCTCGATTTCATCAACCTATGCCAGTTCGCTTGATGATATAATCCAGGTTGGGAGGAGATACATCAGGAAAACATCCGCCAACCTCATCAGGAGAACTATCCCCAGCACTGTAGAAATGTCATTACAGGCTTGTGGAGACCGCACTACTACTGAGCTCAATTTTTTATCTTAGGGATTTTCATTAGTTGGATCAGCTTGAACATGTTTATTTTTCACTTAGATTTTGAGTATCAGTTCAAATCCAGACTCTTCATTGGGATATTAATGGAATTTAATTGATCATTTTTATGTTTAATTGTTTTGAATGCAGTTCCACTATGTAATTAAGAATTTCAACTGGAATTTTTTCATTCATTGAGACCTAAAATGTGGTATTTTAGATTTCCTTTAATCCTTTATTTTTTGGAGCACGTTTTCACTTAGTTAGCCATAATGAGAAAAGTGTGTGGCATACCTACCTCTAAAGTAAACACAGAAAAAAGTGGAGAGAACTGCGCTACACAGACACAATCTGACTATTGTTTACTATGTTTTTGGTCCTATGATATGCAGCAGCTGCCCACGGTGTCACACCCTGTATGAATGGCTAGCAGGACAAATTTGCACATATTAGGGCCATTCAGGGTAACATCAAATATGTAACTTTCCTCAAAAATTAGTTTTTTTTGTAACTCCAATGAGGACTATTGACCCGTTTCCCTGTGGATACTTTAAATCCTTAGGTGACAATAGATTAAGATTTGATCACACTTTGTCTATAGTGATTTATTTTTACAGGCTTAAGTATACACAACAAGCTCTGTTTAGTGTCTCCGTAACAACAACAGTTGAGAATTCAGTGGGCTGGCGATTTTACTATATCCACCTTCCCCTCATTTTGCCACATAGGCCAAAGGGAGAGGTCACCACCAGAGGGGCAAGCCTAAATTCACTGCAAACACTGTGTTACAGGTTGGCCTAACTTAAATAAATTTTTTATTTGATTTTCTCTGGTTGGCTCAAGAATGGAAATCTGATATTAAAATTCAAATGATGCAAAAAAATTGTATAAATACAAGCATTTCATAAAAAAATTACAAAAACGTTACCTTAAAAAATCGGTGTCCATCTCCCCACAAAAATGTAATTCATAATCATTTACATAAATAAAATATATATATTATTTACTTTTTGAAAGTCATCGCCAATCCAGAAATAAAAGCTCCAGAAAATCTCCACAGGTTGCTTGTTAACAGTCAGCATACAACCAAATCTGTAGCCTCAGTAGTTATTGTGCCCATTTTATTTAAAACACCAAATTTTATCACTTAGGGGTAATTTAACCTCTGAACTCCCTCCCCAAAATGGGAATTGTTTTTAAAAAAAGTTTTTTTTTTAAAAAAAGGTTCCCATTTTAAAGTTTTTTTGGGGGGGTTTGGACAATCCTTTTAACTCCCCAGGGAAACAAATTTGCGTTCTAAACACAAGTCTTTAGTAAACCCCAAGACCCCTAAAAGAAAAACAAAACGTTGGGGTCTTTAGTAATTATCCCTATTTTTAATCATTTTTCTTTTTTCAAAATTTGAATAAAACATAGAAGAAGTAAAAAAAACATTGGGGGGACAAGGTATTCTGGTTTTCCCTAAGCAAATAAGGCATGTAGGCCCCACCCCCTTCCCCCTTTCCCAAAGCAAAAAATTTAGCCCAAATTCATAACTAAATTTTCACCCTCTTACCCCCCAGGTGAAGTGGGGCAAATTTTTGGCCCGTCGCCAAACCCTTTGCCCCCCATCATCCCAGGGCCCCCGAAAAAAAATACACGATAAGTCGGGAATTTAAAATTTAATTTGTAATTTAAAACTAGTGGGAAAGGAAAAATAACAATAGTTTTTTGGGGGGGTCCCCCCAGGAAACAATAAATCCCCTGGGGGTTAAAACACCCCAAAGTAACACTAAAAATAAATAGTATATATAAAAGAAAAGTAAAAAAAAAAAAAAGAATTCACTAAAATTGCATTTTGAATTTTGGTGAATACAAAAATAAGGGATTTCCCAAAAATTTTGCACCCTTACAGGATTTATTTTAAAAAAAATTTCAAGCGTTTTAAACCCCCCCTATACTTTTTTTTGTTTTCCTAAGAAAAAGTTTTGCAAAGAGGTAATTATACTTATGTTATTTTTGAAACAGCACAAACGTTTCAATCTATGCCAAACTGCACAGGGCACAACTGGAAAAAAAGGGGTTTTACGATGACATTTTGGGCTCCGTCGGGGGTACAAACTTTCTCGTATCTGCATCTCCCCCCCCCCGCATTTTACATATGCCCGAATCCATTAAAATGCGCCCGTTCAGTCCCCTGTTAAGAGTCCACAGGACACACCCAAACCCGTGACCCCCATACAACCCCCCTGTGAGGGATGTTCCTTTATCACAGCTGGAGAGTGAAGGGGGGAACTCTAAAAAACGCCCCCCTGTGTCACAAAACAAATCGTGGAAAAGGTCCTTTTGGGCGGGAGAATTTAGGGGGAAAAAAGTAAAAAAGTATTTATTTAAAAAATAAAAAAAAATCTGTGGCACCCCTTTATTTGTGTAAAGTCGTTTTATAGTAGGCCCTGGTTGTTTTTTTTGCTGTTGTGCAGTCTTCCCCCCCCCCTATGGTGCGTACTTTTTTGCCTTTCTGGGGGTGAATTATCCCAAAGTGAAATTTTTTTACTAGGGGGTTGCCCCTCTGTTGGATTTTTATTTTAACAAAGTTCATTATAAGCCGAAACCCGCTTTAAATTTTTAGGTTGCATTGGGGAAATTTTTAGGGTTTTCCCACTGGGAATTTGGGTTTTAAAATTTTCCAGCCCCTTGAGCTGTAATTTCCCTTTGTGCTTGGTTTTTAATTAAAAAAAAGTTTCCTTTTTTTTTGTTTTTTTTTTCCTTTTAAATTTGCCCAATAAGGGGTAGTGAAGGGACTCACAAGGCAATGAGGACCCCTTTTAAAGTGGGGTTACAAATTTCTTATTATTGGGTGAAAACTAAAAAGAAAACCTCATATTTTATATTTTTTTTGTAAAGGGAGTTTTTGCCCCCGTAATACTGAGGAGCAACGGTAAACAGTAATTTTTTGTTTTTAAAAAAAATTTTTTTAAAAATTTGGGCAACCCGCACCCAAATTTAATAATATTCACATAAACAATTAGTTTTTAAACCAGGGATGGTTTCACCCAGTTTAAACCTAAAATTGGGGGATCCTTTTTTTTAAACCTTTTTTCTATACATTCCCTTTTTAAAAAATTTTTAACTTTTTATTTTTTCCATCGACCAAAACAAAAAAGGGTTTTTTTTTTTTTGCCCGGGCCCAAAATACACTTTTTAAATAAATTGATGTTAAATTAAAAGTACTGGAAACGAAAATATAATGTACAGGGAAAAATTTTAGTGGGGAAAAGAAATGGAAAAAAAAAACATGCGTATGTGTGCAGGGTTTTTTTTTTTTATGAAAATTTTAAATCTTCGTATAAATGATGTAATTTTTCAAGTTAATTAAATTTGGGGAAAACCAAAAAAGTAAGGTTTTTCCCCTTATATTTAAGTACTTTTTTAAAAAAAACAAACTTCTCAAATTTTTTCATTTTAAAAGGGAGCAGCATTTTCTATGAAACCCCAAATTTTTTGCTTTTTCCCCCTATGGGTTGGGCAGTAAGGACTTTTTGGGGTTGAAAAAGTACTTTTTTTTGGTACCAATTTTTTAAAACTGAGACTTTTTTTATCCTTTTTTTTTTTTACATTTTTGGGGGGGTTCAAAAAACTCTAAAAAAAACCCCCCAATTTTCGCATTTGGAAATTTCTTTTTCTACAAAGTTCAATGGATGGCATAAATGATGTAGAAGGGTATGATGTAGAATGATGCAGAAGGGTTACAAAGATGCCAGTTCTATTACGTGAGGCAGAAAATAATAGACTCAATTACATGGTGGCTATAGAAGCCTCATTAGGCTTCCAGCTGCCGTGGTAATTGATTGGCACCCAGCGAGGGGGTGTAAATCAGAGTGAGGAAAGGTACATTTCCTGTGTCGTGTAAAGGGTTCAACAGCAGGGATCAAAGCTGGCTCTTTTCCCTGCTGTTAGTAATGAGTTTTTTTTTGCTAATGATTTCTTTATACCCAGGAATGTATCCAGAACAAAGGGGCATCCCCCTACGTCTTGAGGAAATAAAGTTTCTACATAAATATATAAATGGATTCTTTACTGTTAGTGCAGCAAGACTGTAGAACTCTCTGCTAGAGGAAATGGTCATGGTGAATTAAATAACAGAGTTCAAAAAGGGTCTGGATGCATTTCTGGAGCATAATAACATAAGTTATAGTGACTAGGATTCTGGAGAGGAGTCGTTGATCCAGGGAATAACTATTATTAACTACTTGGCACATCCAATACACTAACTTACATAAATAAGAATGTGCAACATTACATGTACACAAATTAAACTTCTGTAATCTCACCTGGATTAAATGTGGCAAATGCATTCAAGATATGCACAACAACAGGATACAGAACAACTTGTATGGCAATAAACCAACCCCTAAAAAAGTGGGAGTCCTGTCAGACATGCACAATCATCTGCCCAGAAGATTGTGCATGTTGAAAGTTTTTCGGAATGCCGCTGATATAAAAAAAAAACATCCAGCACAAAATCCATTCAGTGTGGACTGCTGAATGGATTTTCTATTAAAGCCTATGTGGAAAGTTGACAGATTTTCAAATGGTTTTTGGATTTGAAAACAGACTGACCTTAACTAATAGGTTACCATAAACAATAAATACATTTCCTTTAGTACCAATATATTAATATACAGTAATTAACACACTTACCACTAAGACACCATTGGTGATTATTTCAGCGGGAGGATCCTGGCTGTTGGAAGACATTAGTTTGAATATTAAATACTAATACTATACCTTCATATTTAAAAGTCTTTGCATAGATGTAATGGTTACAAATATTATACCTTTCCTCGATGTAAAATTCAACTTCTAATGCTTCTTTACTCTAGGAAAATATTAATATAATTTATTAAGAATGCACAAATAATCTGATATCTATTGGCAAAGTTATCTTAAATGGACTAGTAGCAATATTTATATAAACACATAAAATAGGTCTATACAAAGTTCAGTAAAAAGAAATTAGGACTATCCTCTTAGTGTGAGACCCAATAGGCCACAGGAACACTGGGTATGATTTTTCTGGTCTGAAAATGCATTCAAACATACCTTTGTCTTTAGTTTAAAGACTTGCCTACTGGTTTTCCCAGGCTTAATGGTTCCTACATCAAAAAAAATAGATGAGAGCTTGTCATCCAGCATTAGGTCCCTGTCATACAAGGTCAGCTCCAGGATGTTCTACAAGACACAAGGTATACTAATGATAGCATTTTATAGTGCTCAATTGACAAGGAACAGTAAAGACAATAAAATGTAATTTGTGGTTTAGTTGCGAGTATATAAAACTAATTTTGCACTTGTACTCTATGTACCGATTTTCTGTTGGGATTGTGATCATTTACAACGGACAATCTGAACAAGCCGAGCTGCAGCGTAATATATATAGAGGAATAGATATGAACTGAGATTTCAAAGTTCAAGAAATTGCAACTAAACAAGATTTGAACTCTGGCCCAGTTTGAAAAGACAACAAGGGCGACAGTCGAATGCATTTTTTTTTTTTACTTGGCGCCGACACTCCAGATTTTTGGCGCATTAAATAGAGCTTAGTGCGCCAAACTTCTCTCAAAGTTCGTCTCATTACTCTCTGCCCATACAAAGTTTGGGCACATTAATCCTATGTAATTAAGCTCATGATTTCCTTCTCTGATATTTATTCCCTTGATATGATAATGACTGCACACACCTCCACCTTCCCTGTCTCCATTCCCTGCTATTTGTGTGTTCTTAAGTCTACCATCTTCAGTTCAATTAGCTTCCTTTCCTCCCCCCCCCCACCTTTTTAATTAAGCTTGTCTGACCCCCCCCCTCTTGTTTGCTCTTGGTAGCCAGATTGGGGTTTTTTTGATTCACTATATTAGAAACCTGTATGAGTCATATCTGACCTTGGTCAGGCTGGCACTGCTCAAAGTACGGCCAATGTTCTAAGTATTAGAACAGTGAATTAAAACCGAATTTTAACCAGGATTAAACAAGGATTGGACAAAGGAAAACATCTTGTTATGCTTTTCTTTTCCCCACTTACAGCCTCACAGCCTGCCACAGTCACTCACTATGCTCCTGTCCTCCATCATCAAATACCCCATTTTTTCTTAACTAATTGCCTACCCCCTTTACCCCTATGCGGGGCAATGCACTCTTTATCTCCCCAGCATTTTACCCTCTCCCCTTTGTCTGCTGCCACCAACCTTTTTCCACTATCCATCCCTTTCCCTCACTAAACAGACCCAACCTACTTACTGTCTATCTTACTCCCACCTCTTAACCCTCTCTTTGCTCCTCCTAGCTGTGGGGACATTCCCCGACCCAGGGCCCCCACAGCAAATTCCAAATACTGCAATCACGAGCTGGTAACAGACCCATTTCTGCAAATCTTTTTAACCCAGCAAACTTTGAAACCTACCCCCTTTGGCCCCCCTTCTCCTATTTCTCTCTCTGGAGCTCTCTGGAAAGCACGGTCTGTATGCAACAAACTCTCCTACATACATGACCTTTTTTATCACGTAATTTATCATTCCTTGTTCCTCACGGAAACCTGGCTGATGCCCTCCGACACAGTCTCTCCTGCTGCTCTCCCCTTTTGGGTGGCCTCCCTTTAACCATGCTCCCGCCTGGCAAAAAGATGGTGGAGGTGTTGGCCTTCTCCTGTCAGACAACCTTTTTTCTTCGCCCCATTCCGCCATTTCCCTTTTTCCTCAACCTCCCACCCTTTTGAGGTGCACTCTGTCCGCATCTACTCCCCCTCCAATCTCCAAGTGGCAGTCGTCTACAGCCCAACAAGGCCCTGCCATCACTTCCTTGATCACTTCGCCTCCTGGATTCTCCACTTTCTTTCCACTGATACCCCAACTATCATAATGGGAGACTTTAACCTCCCCCATCGACACACCCCACTCCGCTACCACAAAACTCCTCTCGCTCTCCTCTTCCTTTGGCCACTCCCAGTGGACCTCTGGAGCCACTCATAAAGATGGACACAACTCTGGCCCTCGTCATCCCCCCGCCTCTGTCCCTATCTGACTTCTCTAACTCTCCCACCCTATATCTGACCACAACCTGCTTACCTTCATCATCTGCACCCCACCAGCTCCTCCTGTCTCACACCAAGTACACCCCCGCAGGAACCTTCAAAAACTTAACCCTCGCACTCTCTCCGACTCTTGTATCTCTCTCTACCATATCCTCGTTAGATGACCCCAACACAGCCACCGCTTTCTACACAATCGCCTCCACTCTTGACTCGGTTGCCCCTCTCACACTCAACAGAATCCACAAAAAACAGACAACCCTGGCACACAGACTCCACCAAACAGCTGAGGCGAGCCTCCAGAATTGCCGAACGCCACTGGAAGAAAAGCCGCTCCACCACCGACTTCACCTCATACAAACTATCATTTACACACATTTAAGTCTGCACTCGCCTCCCAAACAGGATTACTTCACCACGTCAAAATCTTCCCTGCCCCACAACCCAGACAACTTTCAAAACCTTCAACCGCTTCTCCGTCCACCAGCACCCCTACCCCCATCCCTCCTTTCAGCGGATGACTTTGCCAACCCACTTTCTAAACAAGACCAACCTCATCAGAGAAAGCATCACCCCACTGTCCCCTCCCCCACCCACCCATGCCGGCACAGTCCCCACCGCCAGCCAATTACCCACACAGTTCCCACAGCCACCAAACCTTGCATTTCCCCCCCTAACTTGCTTCTCTACTGTCACTCATGACATGCTCTCCTCTCTACTCTCCAAATCCAACCTCACTACCTGTAACCTTTATCCACTCCCATCCCACCTCATCCCAGACCTCAGCCCTGTTATTACTCCCAGCTCTCACCCATCTCTTCAACCTAAACACTAACCTCTGGCATCGTCCCTTCACCATTTAAGCAAAGCCACATCCCCACCCATCCTGAAGAAACCTTTTCTTGACCCCCTCCACTCTGTCCAACTTTCGCCCCATCTCACTGCTTCCATTTGCTTCGAAACTCCTCGAACAACATGTCTTACCTTCAACTGTCCTCCCATCTGTCCTCCAACTCTCTTCTTGACCCACTGCAATCTGGTTTTTCCCATCCCATCACTCTACAGAAACCGCCCTAACCAAAGTCACCAACGACCTATTAACCCGCAAAAGCCTCAATCACTACTCTGTGCTTCTCTTTCTTAGACCTGTCCTCCGCCTTTGACACTGTCGACCACTCACTCCTCATAAAAATCCTCTTCTCACTCAGCATCACGGACTCAGCCCTGTCTTGGATCTCCTCATACCGCACTGATCGGACAGTCTTCAGGGACTCTCACTCTCGCACCACCTCCTCCCCTCGCCTCTCTCTGTTGGTGTCCCCCAGGGATCAGTCCTGGGCCCATACTTTCTCTATCTACAAATCTTTTGGGCTGGGTCATAGCATCACATGGCTTCAGTACCACCTGTATGCTGATGACACCCAAATCTACATCTCCGGCCCAGACATTAATGCTCTACTGTCCAGGATCCCCGACGGGCCCATCATCCATATCCTCCTTCTCCTCCCGTCTTCTAAAAATTAAGTTAGAGAAAACTGAATTCATTATCTTTCCACCGTCCCACTCCATCCCTCCACCCTGATCTCTCTATCACAGTCAATGGTCTTACACTCTCACCGGTGCCGCAAGTCCGCTGCCTTGGATAACACTAGACCTGCTTTGTCCTTCAAACCCAAAATCCAAACCCTTACCTCCACCTGCCGGCTCCCCCTGAAAAACATCTCTCGCATCCGTTCATTCCTTTAACCCCTTTTCACTACAAAAAATGCTTGTCCACGCCCCTTTTCATCTCCCGCCTCGACTACTGCAACATCCTTCTCTGTGGCCTCCCATCCAGCACTCTCGCTCCCCTCCAATCCATTCTCAACTTGCTGCCCGCTTATCCACCTCTCTCCTCGTAACTCCTCTGCCTCTCCCCCTCTGCCAATCCCTACACTGGCTACCCATTGCCCAGGCATAACCCCAAGCTGCTAACCCTGACCTACAAGGCTCTCCATAACCTCTCCCCTCCATACATCTCTGCTCTAATCTCCAGATTTCTGCCCTCACGCACCCGCCGCTCCTCACAGGATCTTCTTCTCCACTCTCCTCTTGTCACCTCCTCACACAACAGTCTCCAAGATTTCTCTCGTGCCTCCCATACTCTGAAACTCGCCTGCCCCAACACCCCAGACTCTCCCCAACTCACCAGCTTCAAAAGCAATCTGAAAACCCACCTCTTCCAGGGTTGCCTATGACCTAGAATAAACACCGCTGTCACTACACCCCACAAACATATTGCCCCTCACCTTCTGTTTCTTTCCCCTTCCTTGTAGATTGTAAGCCTTCGCAGGAAGGGTCCTCTCTCCCTCTGTACCTGTTGTTAGTCAGAGATTGTCACTATTGTATATGTTTGACTTATGTATGTAACCCCCTGAATTTACAGCGCCCTGGAATCAATGGCGCTATAAAATAAATAATAATAATAAAATGCGCCAAACTTTGTATGGGCATAGAGTGTAATGAGACAACCCTTTTAGAGAAAGGATGAAAGAAAGGCGCTCTGAAGTGAATTATTACATCTCGTATTCAGTTTATAATGCGCCCGAATGCATTGAAAGTGGTGTGGGAAATTCCCCTCCCTCACTTGTGTGTTTGGCGCATAACAAAAAATTTGGCACATTAGTATGCGCCAAACATGTATAAAAGGGTATAGATCGGCTGGAAATAAAAGAAAAGTCATTAGAATAGCATGTCGTGAATAAAACTATGGTAACTGATCCCGTTGGTGGACCATAGGTCCCAGCAATACCTGTGCTGTTCTGGCTCTTGCCTTATGTATGATCACAGCAGCAAAAGTAAATTTCAAATTTAATGTAGTAAAAATTAAATCATTTAGTGTCCCTTATTTCTCAACATATCAGTACAATAATAAAAAAAGTAATTTCTAAAAAATTATCAAACTATATAAATTAAATATTTTACATTTTATTAAAAAAATGTTATCATATAAAATATAAAAATCCATAATATCCCAAAAAATTAAAATATTTCCTGTAAAATGTATTTAAAATTCATAGAATCTAAAACTAATTTTACTTTAAATAACCCACTGATGTTCAGATTTTTTACAATTTGACAAAATTAAATTTGAAATTTACTTTGCTGCTCTCACACTTTATTCTACTTTTTCTTTATTCTAAAGCGCAAGAGCCGAAAACAAGGGCTTGCTGGGACCGTGGTCGGGCCCGGGCTGGGAATAAAAATCAGCCCTGGCACTAAG
>JAODAL010037334.1:0-40529 GCA_025379985.1 Phyllomedusa bahiana
ACACCAAAAAAAACACAATTTTGGAATTTTTTTCTTCTACAGTGTTCAGCGTACGGGATAAATGATGTTATATTTTAAATAGATCAGTCTTTTTTGGACGTGACAATACCAAATATGTGTCACTTTTATTATTTTATTTTTTTAATTCATAAAATGGCAAAAAGGGGGGTGATTTGAACTTTTAATTTTCTTTTATTTTTTTACACTTTAAAACTTTTTTTTTTTTTTACTTTACCTTTGAGTCCCCCTAGGGCGCTTCACCACTAGGGGGCGATATCATCTTTACAGCCTAATGCATTGTATATACAATGCATTAGGGTGTACCGATATTTTGCTACATACATATTTTACCACATAGTTCGGCGAGTAATATGGGTCAAAATACGTTTCAAACAATGTTCACGTACAGCACTCGTTGGGTGCAGTGTAAAATCATCATCATCATCATCATTCAGACGATGATGAACTGAGTTGTGTATTTTTTCGGGGCTAACTGTACACGTTGTAAAAGAATAGACATGTGAATTCTTTGTGGTGTTTGTCTGCCAAGAAATACAAAAGTATAAGAGGCAGAATCTGCCTCTGGCCATCGCGTGGCATTTTCGCGCTAAAATTACGCACTTGCAAGCACATATTTT
The DNA here is from genome assembly GCA_025379985.1 of Phyllomedusa bahiana. Classification (NCBI taxonomy): domain Eukaryota; kingdom Metazoa; phylum Chordata; class Amphibia; order Anura; family Hylidae; genus Phyllomedusa; species Phyllomedusa bahiana. The sequence goes on from JAODAL010037334.1 coordinate 639, forward strand.
TAACTTGGAAATACACCGTGTGACACCCTAACATCAGCTAATGTGAGAAAGGCCTTTAATTGCTAAGAGGCGATCTTCGTGACCCCCGGAATATTAAACGCCTTGCCCTTGTTTTTTTATATGTATTTTATTTTACTTTATTTTAATTTATCCTATTTTAGTTTACTTAAAGGGGTTGTCTCACTACATTGATCCATCTCACCTCAGTCCTGTTTTCTCGGTTTAATTTTTGAATTCAGGGGTGGTATACAGGGGTTTACTGTCCTGCGTGGGGGAGCGTGAGGACACCAGTTTTAGCTATAGGACTGGCGGGGCACCTATCAGGAGAGAGAAAAGACTGTGCTATAGCGATGGCGCTGCACCTATCAGGAGGAGCAAAAGGTCTGTAGCTATAGTGACCAGTGTGGCAGCCTATCAGGAAGAGCAAACCCCCAGGTTGTAGCTATAGTGCCCAGGCTGACAGCCTTCAGGGAGTCAATAAGGTCTGTAGTTATGGCGACCAGCGCTGGCAGCCTATCGGGGAGAGATTGAGCAGGTCTGTAGAAAGCGCCAGTTGGGGGGCCTATAGGAGGGGTAAAAACAGGCTGTAGCTTATTGGACCTGGGGAGGATGTAGCCCATAAAAAGGGGGGATATCTGGGAAATAAGTCGGACATTTTTTATGGCTATATTGAAAGTGACTTGTTTTTGCAAGTCTTTAACAAAAAAAGCGCAACCCTTGGTGAGAAAACCCCCTTTAATTTTCCCCTGTGCTTTTTTTTCTTTTAAGGGTGCATATGATCCCTAAGTTGAAACCAAAGTTTCCACCCATATAAAAAGCCCATCGAGGTTTTCTCTCTGACAGAAATCAGAATAAACTTTCCACTTTTAGGCAGTTAGGCCCAAAATTATTTTATTTGCCAAATCCCCGAAGAATGAGAGAAAAATTTTTAAGGCTTTTTTATTATTTATTGGGCCCCCCTTTTGAAAATCAGTGTAACCTAAAAATGTCGAAATTAGAAAGCCCAGGATTTAGTTAAAGGGAATCTGTCCCCCAATTTTTTTTTTTACTATTAAATAAAACCCCTGATCCATATGCTTTTCCTCTCAGGTTTTTTTCCTGATTGTAGATTTCTTAATTGGGTTTAATTTATGATTGTGGGGAAGAATTTTTGTTTTGCACTGCTTTAACAGCAGTCAGAGGATGTTTACAGCAGCTTCATGAAAAGGATTTTAAAACCTTTTTTTGTCCCTGCGTCTATAGGATAGTTTTCAGTGAAGGGAGGGGGGAGGGGGAGCTGTGACATCTCCTCTTGTGACTGGTGGATCCGTGTTATCGACACAATGGTGTCCCTTTCAGTTTAATTTGCTTTTACGATAAAGAGAGAACTGCTGAAAACTCTCTAAACAGAGCAGGAAGTGTCAAGTTATTGGCCCGTGGCCAGAGTGAAAACGCGGAATTAAGAATTTAATAAAAAACGGGGGGTGGCCTGGACTGCTGGGGTGGCGAGGCCAAAAAGAGCTCCGTGGGGAACCCACAAAGCGGAAAAAAAACCATTTCTGCTACCCAGAAAGCGCAAAAAGCGGTAATCTATTAGAAAAACCCCAGAACCCCGGGGGGGTGTTGGGTCTGTGAACCCCGTATTCGGGGGTCTCATGACATGACCGCAGAGGACTGCGTGGCCTGAAAAGGCCTGCTCTTTGAAAGGGCTTGCAGAAAAAAGTGGGGCACCTTCCCAAAACGGTGCCCCCGGGGATACCCGGCCCCAAAGGCTGCCCCTTTAAACCACCGGGCCCGGGTACGCAAGTGACCGATTTTTGGGGGTTTTGGAGGGACCCGGTGGGGTGGAGATTTCTGCCCAGACCCTGCAACGGACCGAGTCCCCGGGGAAAACAAAAAGCGGCTTTAAAAAAAAGCTAAGTACCTAATTATTTTTCTGGGGAACCCCCTTTCCCCGTAACCTGGCCTGATACCGGGACTGGGTTTTCCTGCCCCACTTGTAAAAGCAAACGCAGCTTTCTTTTTGGGGGGGAGGGGTTTTAACCGGGCGTGGCCCCCCGAAATTTTGGCCCCGGCCCCTTTAAAAGGGGACCGTGATTTTTCAGGCCCACCTTGCTGAAACGAGTGGTTTAGCGGTTCCCGGGTTCAGGAATTTCCCAACACCGGTCCGGCCCCGGGCATACGACCAACAAACCACTTCCCCCAAATTTTAAACGGGAGGAAAATTTAATATTTTTGCCCAAAAAACCACCACCTATAAACTCGCCCAAAGGGTGGAAGGGTTTTAAATCGCATACCCCCCATTGGGGAAACCTCTTACCCAGGGCACCTTAGGAGAAAAGTACAAAACCTGAGCCCTAACCTGTCCCTGTATTTGAGCTCCACAAAAAAACCCTTCCCAAAATTCCAAATGAGAAAACCTGACCTACTGGAAACACGTGGACAAAAACAAATTGCCATCACTGTCCCTAGGACTAATCTTCTGTAGAAGTCCAGAACCCAAAATACAACAGCCTTCCAGCATTTTGTAAAAAACATAAAAGCTTTGGCATTTTTTGGAACTAAAACGGGTAAAAAAGGGGAAGAAGAAAAAAAGGGGGAAACAGGGGGGAAAGTAGAAGAGAGGAAAAAAATTTAAAAAAAAAAAAAAAAAAAAAAAGCCGATTTAAAAAAATTTTACTCTCTGCCAGACCAATTTTTAAAATTTTATAGTTTTCTTTTGTTTATTTTTTTATTTTTGGTTAAAATTTTTTTGGCGGGGACATTCAAGATCTAAGGGGCCCGGCCAAGGGCAAAAGAAAAAACCAGGCAAAACCCAACAAAAAACTTCCCGAATTTTTTCCAAAAACCTCCCCCCAGCCTTCCTCAGCAGAGAGAGGTTTTCCCCTTTCCCGGGAAATGCCCGCAAATTCTCCCAACTAAAAACTCTTTAGACTCGCATGTCACTAGGGAAAGATCAAAATTCCCACTGAAGCCTTTTTTCCCAAACGTCTTTTCCCCTTTCCTTCCGGGGAGAATTTTTCCCAAAGCTAGTTTAAACAATAAAAAGGGCGGAATTGGGGTAGATATTAAATCGCATTTTTGGGCACGTACCGACCAAACCTGGAAAAGAAGATGTGGGAGTTTTGAGTTTCCCATAACTAACTCATCGACGCGAATACAGCAGGGGGGAGGAAGAAACAACGGCTATCTCCCCAAAGCCCCCTTAAATTTTTGGAAACGGGATCGAGGAGAAAAGATTTTGGCAAAGGGGGTGTACCAAAAGGTCTTTTTACCCCCAGACCAACTCCCCTTCCTTTTTAAATGTTTTCAGGGGCCCCTTGATCTCCCCAAATGCCACCAGTTTGATCTCAAAAACCCAAACTAATCCTAGCCCGCCAAAACCCCGGGGGAATTCTACACCCACAACCCCAAAAGGGGAGCAGGGCAAAAAACATTTTTTCCCCGCACTAAGGATGACCTGCGGGAAAAGCTCCCCCCGCAAACACCCTCCCTTGCCGGAAAAGTATAAAGGAAATTTGGGCAATCTTTCCAGGATCTCTCGGGCAGGGCACAATGCTGAAGCGCCCAAATTTCTTTTAAATTTAATACCAAAATTCTCAGAAAAACAAAATTTTGGGGAAACCTTTGGGGGTTTCCCCGGGTAAAGCTGGTGATTACAAAGGGATGACTCTCCCCATCTTTCTGCCCCCACCCGGTTAGGGTTTAAAAGGAAAAACTCCTTACATTTTGGGGAACTACTTCAATCACCCGAACCATACGCCTACCAAAACACAAAAAAGGCTCGCGCGGAGGCAATCACCTCATTGGGGTCGAGAAACGTACAAGATTTGCTTCGTAAACCATATGCCCTTAAGATTTTGGAACAAAATCCCGTTCCGGCCCACTCTTTTTAGCCATTTGGGCTTCCACCCCTAGGGTTTTGTCAGTGTTGCTTTAGTGGTTTTCCTTTCCACGGGACGGGTTTTCCCCCAGATGGTTTTTTTCCCCCGTTCTAACGGGGAATTTTTGGTTTTTTCCTTTGTTTTTGTCATTGCAATGTTTTGGGTTAGAAACCAAATTTTTGCTGTTTTTTTAAAACTTTTTTGCCATGTATGTCATGATTGTATTAACTTGGCTGGCCCTTCCTTTCTCCCCCGGGGGCTTTACATTATAAAAAATCCGGCTTTTCAAATCCTTTTACTAATAAACTTAAGGGGAAAATTTTAAAATAAAAATCCTTAATGTAAATTTGGGCTCAATTCCCCCTTTTTAAAGGGGTTTCGCCCCCTTGGAGAGACGCATTTAAAATCCAGGGCAGTTGTTATATGCCCCCAAGAGACCCACTTAAAGGGGGACGGCCCTCACAAAAGGTAGGCATAGAAGTTTTCAACCCCTTTTTCCTTACATCATTCCCCAAAGAAAAAACGGGGAGTACCCAATTTTCTTAAGGATCCATTTCCTTAAACGCTTTAGCAGGCCTTCTTTTGAAAAGGCAAGGGTAGAAAACTTTAACCCTTTTCATTGCCCCCTAGAAAATATTTGAATACAGATTGCAACAACTTCCCCAAAAATGGGCCCGGCCATTTGCACTTTATTTCTAAGATTTTCTCCAAAGCCAAGTCTTTGCATCGGGAAAAACTTTTATTGTGTGGGGTTTTAAACCCAAGGTTTTTAAACCCGGGTGAGGGACAAGTCACGCAACTCCCCCCCTGCAAACAAAACCTACGGGCCCGTTTCAAACAGGGAAAAAACCTCCATGATCCTTTGGGGTTTAAATTCAAAACCAGAGGAAAGAGACTTCTCCTTCTTCTCAGCCCCCAAAAAATTCCTCCCTCTCGGGAAAAACTTCTTGCCTCACAAAAAAAAGGGTTTTCAAAACCCAAACTTTGGGCTAAATTCCGGGTTGGGCCCATTAAAACCCTTTGGTTTTCAGACCATCCCCCTATCTCGATTACCTGCTAGAAAAATGCCCCCCCCCTCAACAATTTCCCCGGGAAAACGGGAAATACTTTCCTCCTAAAATCAACCATAACTTTTTAAGAATTTAAACCCTTTCACTGCGGGAAATTATTTTGATAAAAAAACTTCTTCTGTGGCACTACCCCCCAAGTTTGGGTGTGCCCAAAAGGCCCGTTTATTAAGGATTTCTGTTAAAAAAGCTTCCGGGAGAAAAGCAAAAAGGGGGGAAAAAATTTTTTAATTTACCTTTTAGGGCGAATTGAGACTGGAGACGTTTTTGGCCCTAAAACATCCCCTTTCCCCCTGCTAACCAATCGCGAGTTACGTCTTTGAGGAAGACAAAATTAAAACCCGGTTTAAACCCTCCTTTAAATATGAACCCTTTCTTTGGCAAAAGCAAAAAGGGGAATTTTAATGCGGGGTTTGCCCACCCGGGGAAAAATTTTTGGGGGGCCCGTAGGTCAACAACTTAGGCCAGTTTAAAAGACAATTTAAATTACGTTCAAAAACCGTAAAGATCACACACCCACAGAGATTGGGGACTCTTTTGCTCAATTTTAAACCATCCCTAAAAAACCCTTTAAAAGAAACCCTTGCTCCCCCGTTACTGCCCCGAAATTTTAAAAATCCTTTTTGGACAGACTGCCCCTACCCCGAGTCACAATGAACAACTAACTTTAACTTAACTCCCCCATTACCCCTAAAGGGAGCTAAAAAGTTCCATTTAATCAATCTAAACTTAATAAGTTCCCCCGGGCCTGACGGCTTGGGAAAATGAATATTATAAACCCCTTTCAGCAAACCCCCCCTCTGCTCAACTCTTGAATACATTTAATTTATTTGTTTTCGGTAGCCCCCCCCCCCCGCAAGATTTCTACGGCTCTATTGTGACCAACCCCCAAACCCGGGAAACCCAAAGGGGGGAATATCAAATTATGACCTATTTCCCACTTAAAATCGGTCATTAAAATAATTTTCCAAAATTCTCGCATAAACAGAGTCAATACATTCCCCCCCCGTCCCTAAAAAATTCGGACCAATTTGGGGTTTTTTTTAAAAATTTGACAAACTAGAGATGGTATCCGACGGGTCCTGAACATTTTGGGAAATTTTTAAACCTAGGCAAACTCCCTTCTCCCTCCTTTCTCTGGGTGGGAGGGGAAAACTTTTGATCGCATCAACTGGACGTACTTAAAAGAGACCCCTCCATAAATTTTTGGGTTTGAAGGGCCAAATTTACAGCCCAAATTTCCTCCCCCTTTTTTTCTTTCCCCTCGGGTTCTGTTTTCTCCCTGGCTTTCTGTGGACCCCATTTACCAATTTTAATGGCACTAGGCAAGGTTTCCCGTTATCAAACCTTTTTAATTTTTTATTTTTGTATTGAGCCTCTGGCAGAAAAAATTAAAAATTCCCCCTCTGATAACAGGTTTTTGACATTGCCCAAACTAGTAAAAAGGTCACTTATACGGGTGATGATTTTTCTCGTTTTTTGTCAAAAGCCTACTTAAATGTTTCCAAACGTTGTTAAACATACCCAGCTCTATTCAGAGGTCTCTCTATACAAAATTTAAAAATCACTAAATCCACCTTTTTTACGCTTAAATGCTCCTTCAGGGTTTAAATTTTAAAATTTTTATCCCCAAAAAAAGTTTGTATGGGCGGAACCCCACATATTGTAAAAATTTTTGGGTTTTAAAAATTTTTCTTAGACTTTTCGGAACTGAAAAGGGGTAATTTTTAGGGGGGTAAAATACTTTCCCCCTTGGCTGGGGGATTGACAGATTCAACATTTTTGCCCCCCTCTGATGGCAAAGATTGGCCTAACCCAAAAATGCTCCCCTCCCAAAATTCCTATTTTTGCAAAAGGGGTTTTTTCCCCCCTTTTTAATGCCCCACAGATCTGCTAAAAAAAACTTCCCAAAATCATCAAAAAAAATTTATATGGGGTTCCCAAAAGGGCCAAGGTTTTAAAAGGCAAAAATTTATATTTTCTGAAAAGCCAAAGGGGGAATGGCCCCGTCCCGGGGGCCCATTGTTTATTAAAAACAAATCCTCTATCTTGAACCAAAATTCCATCCCCGGGAAAAACCCCGACCTACCATTGGGCTAATAAAGAAAAATCAGTGTTTTGGTCAAGGCCCCCGGAAAAAAACCCCTTTTCTTTGGGAAGGTTTTTTTGGACTTTCCCCCCCCTACATCGGAACTACATATTGCCTACTACTCAACAATGATAACAATGGGGGCAGCAAAATAATTTTTGGAAAAAACAAATTTTTGTTGAAAAGGGAAAAAGGTTGGCCTTGGTTTTTCTTTATGGTGCCCATACCGAAAAAAACCTAAAGTTATGGATCCTAATGGGAAACTGGGTGATTTGAAGTTTTTTTCTGAGGGAATCTTCCCAAACATTTGCGGGCTTGTCTCAAAATACTCTTACCGAGGTCCCCAATTCTATTTTTATCTAACAAATTTTGGGGCAAGGGAATCTCCTCCATTTCCCTCCCCCGGTCCGTATTACCCCCCCTCTCTTCCACCGATTCCTTTTTGGGAGGTAATTTTCTCCTTAAAAGGGCTCTCAGCAAACCCATCCCCACCTTAATGGATTTGGCTGTGATAATAAGTTGATTATAAAGACCCAAAAAAGGGGGAAAAGGAGTTGTCTTGGTTTCCCCTTCCCAGTTGAGGATTGGTTTGGGGGCTGCGATCCCGAAAATTCCAAACATTCTAAGTGCCCTTAAAAAATTTTTGCCCCTTTTCTAGGGAAAAAACATCTTCGGTGGTTCCCCTTTTAACCCCTTCCCCAATGGCCCACCCCCTTTTCCCCGGGTTTTTTCTAGAATGTGTTGGAAAAATTGTTTTTGGGGGCCAACCCCGGGTCCTTACCCCCCCATTTTGTGGTTTGGTTCCCCCCCCCAAATTTTTGCTAGAAATTTTGGTCCGAAACAAGGCCCAATCCAACCCCCTATATTGCCCACAGTTTACTCTCTTTCAGGGGGCTTTGGGGCTTTTAAACAATTAACATATGGGATATCCCCAAAGGGTTTCCAAACTGTTTATTTTTAACCCTTTTCTTATTGCCGCCCCCCGGTCTACAATTGGCCCATCATTGGAAGTCGACAAAAACTAACCCCTTCCTTTTTAGAAGTCCGAATGAATTAACACCAAAATCATAGCGAGACTAAACCCTTTGGGGGCCACCCCCCCCCACTTATCCTGAAGCAAGAAAAAAAATGGAAGGCCGGACAATTCTATCTATTGCGTTTTTTTGCCCTGTGTGATCTAGGCCCCCCACGCCCCGCTAAGGTCACCTCTTGTCAGGGGAGATAAGCAGACCTGGAGAGATTCTGTCTGCCTATTTTCTAACTATTTTTTGTTACAATTATGGGGTTGTTGATTGTTATACATGGTTTTTATTTTTTCTTCTTTTTATGTTTTTTGATTTTTGAATTATTAATTGTATCTGTAAAACTTTAAATAAAAATAATTTTAAAAAAAAATTTAAATAAAAAAAAAATGAAAATGATAGGGAAAAATTTAAAAAAAAAAAAACAAACCAAAAATTCCAAAAAAAATTGTTTAACATAAAAATGGATTAAACAAAGAATCTTTTTTGATGACACATTCCCTTTAAGTTTCCCTCTCATCCTCTGCCACACATGCCATGTTGTTATAAGGAAAGGGTTCAGTCTGATAGATTTCAGGACTAGATGGTAAAGCACATGTAAAAAATGAGGAAGCAAGGTTCTTCCCAGAAAGAGTGGGTCAGCATGGCGATCCGTGTAGACTGCTAATCCCTGTAGCCAGTCTGCTGCAACCTGAAATAAGGCCGCCACATTGTATTCCCGGATATTAGTCAGATTAATGCCACCCTTGGTCTTGGGCTGCTACGAAACAATCAACAGAATCCGGGGCTTTTTACCATTCCAGATAAAACGTCGGAATAATGCATTAACCCCTTACTGCCGCCCCCAACGCTGTTTAACCCCTTAGACGTTGCAACAAAGATGGCCGCGGTGTCTAATTGAATGAAAAACGGTGCTGCGCACCGTTCTTCACTTTAATGGGAACATCACAGTGAAATACCTGAGTTCCGTCGACTCAATGGCAGCGGGAACCCTTTTTGAAGGCCCCCATCGCTGCCATGTTTGAATTTCCCCCCTTCCCCGGCCCCAGGCGGAATTTGGGAAAACCGCCATCTTGGTAAAAACCCCAAGCATTGTCTATGAAAGAAATTCGGCTTTTTTAACTAAGTGGTGAAGCCCCCTAGGGGACTCAAATTTAAGGTTAAAAAAATTTTTTAAAGTTAAAAAAAAATTTAAAAGTATTAAAAGTTAAAATCACCCCCCCTTTCGCCTTTTTACAAATAAAAAAAAAAAGTAAAAATTTAAAAAAAATTCCCCAGATTGGTATCCCCGGCCCCAAAAAAGTCAGACTATAAAAAATAACATCATTTATCCCTAACCTGAACACCGTAGAAGAAAAAAAAAACTAAACGCCAAAAATTGCGTTTTTTTTTGGGCATTCACAAACCCAAAAAATTGGAATAAAATTTATCGAGTCCAGCCTTCCAAACGCTAGCAATAAAAAGTACCTTCAGCCCGCAAAAAATGCCCCCCCATGCGTCCGTGTGTTAGTACAAAAAGTTTGGGGTTGCAAAAAATGGCGCCGCGCCAAATTTAAAAAATAGAAAATGTTTTAATTTTTTTTTACGGTCCAAAACATGTTTGGAAACCCACATGTTTGGATTGTTGGTGCGAAAACCCTTTTGAATGCAGAAAACATATTTTTACTGAAGAAAAAACTCCGTAAAAAAAAAAAAAAAAACCCCTGCAAACGGGTGCAAGTAGTTTTTTTTTTCACATTTTCCCCCACTTAGTTTTTTTTTGAGGTTTCCCATATATCTATTGTAATATGAAAAACCCCATTAAAAAGCCACTTTTCCCGCAAAATAAAAGCCTTCTTGTCTATGTATGGAAAAATAAACAAGTTATGGCTTTCAGAAGGCGAGGAGGGAAAAAATTTAGAGCCATATTATTATGACCGTCCGTCAGGAAGGGGTTAATATTAGTCTCATTCTTTGGTTTTACATAAACCAGGAGAGAATGTAAAAGATACAGTAGTCTGGAAAAACTGCTCTAACTTGAAGAGGTTCCCCCGACCCACATAGGACAGAGGCAGATGTCTCCACGCCAGCAGTTCCCCTTCCATTGAATCTATATATGAAGCGATATTAAACTTGTATAAGTGGAAGGGGCATCTAGTAATTGTCACACCCAGATAAGGCAGCCTTAAAACACACCAATTAAACGGGTAGAGGTGTGCCCAAATGGGTTTTGCCAGCCCCTTTAGTATCATGGCATTAGTTTTGTCTATATTAAAGGGGTTGTCTCACTACAAGGATTGCTGCTTTTTATGTTAAAGATCTTTCAAAAACAATCATTTGCAAATTTTCATTAAATTCCAAACCCATTCCAAATTTCCCCCTTTTATGGGGTTTCATCAGCTCCTCAGGTCACTATAGCCCGAACCCGTTCGATCTCACCCGATAGGCTGCCAGCACTGGTTGTTATGCCACAAAATGTTTTGATCTATCCCGTGGGGGCCAGTGGGTGTTCGCCGAGCTAAACCTGTTCAATCTCTCTTGATAGACTGCCCACGGGGGTATAGCTACAGACCCGTTTAAACTATCCCGAAGGTTCCAGTGCTGGGCCTAGGCACAATCTTTTTTAATCTCTCCTGATAGGCTGTCAGCGCTGGTTGCTGTAGCTACAGACTTGTTCGATCCCTCCTGATAGGCTGCCAGCAGGGCCGGAAGAAGGCATTTTTGTGCCCTAGGCAAGTACGACCAATGGCGCCCCCCCTCCCTCCCAAAAAATTAGCCCCCCCCCCCAAAAAAAAAAGGACTAAATTTCCCCTTCCTCTTAACTAATTCCCCCTTCCCCTCGCACTTATTTCTCTCCCCTCTGAACAAGTTCCACTCTCAACTTTGCACCATTCCCCTTCCCCCCCCCCTGCACCAGTTCCCCTCCCCCCCTGCTCCAGTTCCCCTCTCCCCACCTGCACCCTTCCTCCCCCCCCCCTTTCACCATTCCCTCCTCCCCCTCCCCGTTCCCTTTCCCCCCCCCTGCACCCTTCCCCTCCCCCCCTGCACCATTTCCACCTCCCCCCGCCCCAGTTCCACTCTCCCCACTCACCAGTTCCACCCCCCCACCGCACCATTCCACCCCCCCACCTGCACCAGTTTCCCTCTCTCCACCTGCACCATCTCCACTCCCCCCACCTCACCATTCCACTCCCCCACCTCACCAGTTTCCACTCTCCCCCCCTGCACCGTTCCCCCCCCCACCTCACCAGCCCCACTCTCCCCCCTGCCCCATTTTCCACTCTCCCTACCTCACCATTCCCCACCTCCCCACCTGCACCAGTTCCATCTCCCCTTACACCTTTCTCCTCTCCCCCCCTGTACCTTTTCCACTCTCCCCCCGCCCCATTCCTTTTCCCCCCCCTGCACCATTTCCTCTTTTCCCCCTGACCATTCCCTCTGACTAACCCGACCTACCCCGTCCCCCCGTTCTGCACACGGGGAGAACATCAGGAATCGAAACAGGGGAATCAGTCCGGTGAGGACATAGTGCGCGGGCCCCCTGGGGTATTTTTCCCGCAAAGACAAGCCGGCGCAGATGAAGGGGGGGGGAGGGGCGGCCAAGCAGCAGCAGCCACTGGTAAGACTGAGCGCGCCGCTGTGCTGCAGCCGCTTCAATTTGTCAATCAGTCTGTGTCTGTAAGACCGCAGCGCCGGGTGGCAGAAGTGAATAGCAGCGTAGTACTACGCTTATGCGCGCGGCGCAGCGCCCCCAACGTGACGGGCAGAGATGGCGCATGGGTGACCCCCACCCTCCCTACCCATCCCCCCTGGCTCCCAGCACTGGTTGCTATTGTACAGACCGGGCCCTACGCACCTAGTAGAAGCCAGAAAATTTGCCCCGGAAAAATTAAAAAATGAAACCAAGAAAACAGGACTGATCTAAGATGAATCAATGTAGTGAGACAACCCCTTTAATGTGGTAGCCCGAGAGAGGTCCCATCTCCTGTAGCATCCTCAGCGCCCCCGGCAAAGTGTTCGTCGGGCCTCTTAGAACCAGCAACAAGTCATCTGCAAAAGAGGCCACATCCACAATATGAGATGAGTCCAAACTCCCACTATATTCATGCTTTGATTGAAGGTGGTGCAAGGAGTCTAGAGCAAGATCAAACAGCAATGGAGACAGCGGACAGCCTTGCCTGGTGCCCCTGAAAAATATCTATAGGGGAGGTCAATGAACCATTTATTAAAAGGTTGGTGGAGGGAAGCTCTTGCGAGACGAAGAGCGGTATGTCAAAAAAGAGGCGTCGCCATGCCAGGTTTAAGACACATGAGCGTATAGTGCGCCTCAATGAATGAACCTGTCAAAAATATGGCGTGTGCTATAGTTGCAAGAAAAAATTTATGCACCTAACTAGGCGATGCAAAAAGTTGGCGGTACATATCATTGGGTAGGCTATTTGAGGCCCAAATTTTGGCCATTCAAATGTGTCGTGCCCGGCGTACAATGTGCAGTTTTGGCGTCCTACATTTCATTTATATAGAGAATAGGCCGTCAACCGTTTTTTTTTGCGCAAAATACACAAAAAAAATGGCGCAGCCCTAAGGGAATGTCCCCCCAAGTTCAAAAAACTGGGCCAAAGTTCCTACTCAATAGGGTAAGCCGACAGAAAAGGCCACGACACGGAGTCGAATGCCTTGTTGTCCTCCAGACTCAAGGGGTGACCCTTTGCCCTGGTCTGTCTGTTCTAACTGTTTTGCGCCAAAGTTTTTGCATCAAAAAAACATAAATGTGTCTATCCAAAAATGTGGTGTCCCCCCCCAGAATGGCCCTAAACTTTGGCGCACTAAAAAATGTCTTTTGGGGCGTACCCAAAGGGACTTTCTTTTGGGGTGCAGCTGTTCATACATCATAGAACTATCCCTACAGGTTTTTGAGGTCGAATTCTGGCACAGCCCAGTTCATACATGACGCCCATGGTGTCCAAGCTGAAGTTTTGCACCAGGCCCCAGGAGCTTCTGGCTGCAGTGCCAGCCCCATTGGAGCACTGGTAGTGACTTCAGGTGCAGCCCTCACATGACGGTGCATTCAGCGCAGTAGACGCCAGCAGAGAAATTCCTGAATATTACCGTGTTTCCCCAATAGTAAGACGCGTCTTACATTCTTTTTTCCCCCAAAAGTCCCAGTAGTCTTATATAGGGCAGGTATAGGGGGGCTGTAGGCAGAAAAACATTACCTGGCCCCGCTGCTCCGTCTCCCCGCCGCGCCGCCTCCCGCTGTTCCGGCCTCCCACCCGCCTCCTGCTGCCCCGCCTCCCCCGCGCCGCCTCCTCCTGCGCCCCGGCCTCCCGCGCCGCGCCCCACCCCGCTGCTCCCCTCCCCCGGCCCTCCTCGCTGCTCCGGCCTCCCGCGCCGCGCCGCCCCCTCGTGTCCCCCGGGCCTCCCGCGCCGCCTCCTCGTGCTCCGCCCTCCCCCGCCGCTCCTCGCAGCTCCGGCCTCCCGCCCGCCTCCTCGCAGCCCCCCTCTCCCCCCCCCGCCCCCCCGCGCTCCGGGCCCCCCGGCCGCCTTTCCTTTGCTTTCTCCGGCCCTCCCGCGCCGCCTTCCTCGCTTGCTTCCGGCCCCCCGCGCCGCCCCCTCCGCTGCTCCGGCCTCCCGCGCCGCCTCCTCGTGCTCCGCCTCCCGCCCGCGCCGCCTCCTCGCTGCTCCGGCCTCCCGCGCCGCCTCCTCGCTGCTCTCCGGCCTCCCGCCCGCGCCGCCTCCTCGCTGCTCCGGCCTCCCGCGCCGCCTCCTCGCTGCTTTCCCGGGCCCCCCGCGCCGCCCCCTCGCAGCTCCGGCCTCCCGCGCCGCCTCCTCGCAGCTCCGGCCTCCCCCGCGCCGCCTCCTCGCAGCTCCGGCCTCCCGCGCCGCCTCCTCGCAGCTCCGGCCTCCCGCGCCGGCTCCACGCAGCTCCGGCCTCCGCGCCCCTCCTCGCGCTCCGGCCTCCCGCCCCGCCTCCTCGCTGCTCCGGCCTCCCGCGCCGCCCCCTCGCGCTCCGCCTCCCGCCCGGGCCCCCTCGCTGCTCCGGCCTCCCCGCGCCGCCTCCTCGCTGCTCCGGCCTCCCGCCGCTCATCCCGCACAGGCAGTGACGTCATCAGGCCCCGCTACGTCTAACTTTCGGGGTACGTCTTACATTAGGCGACCTCCCTAAGACACCGCTATGTCTTACTATCGGGGGTGTCTTACTATTGGGGAAACACGGTATTACACACAGCAACATCCTTCATCCACTAATGGGCAGGAAACGAAAGTGATGTCTGGACACCACTAGAGGGAGCTGTGTCTTTACGTTTCTTCATGCATTTCTCTCATCACCAACCTAAAACTTTATATCCACCAAAAACACCCAAAAAATATTAACAAATTTCTCTTGTACATGCGGGGAACGGGGGAGAAATATTTTGTTCTTTTCTTGTGGCCCCCTGTTATTACCTCTGTCTCTCTATAGCTACACCTCTGCTCTTAATATAGAAGACATAATAGGACCTGTGTTGTCCAAAGTTTTTCGTCCTAAGTGATCAAGAACTGATCCTTACTTTTGAGAGAATTTTAGTGCATGTTTTCCATTTTTAGGCAGTTTTTCCTTGTAATTTCAGCTGAAATAGGACCACTATATAGTGTTTAGATAATCATGCCATATAAAGCCCATATAATACTGCTATATAGTGCCCAGATGATACTGTCATATACAATTCACAAAATGCCACCACATAGTGACAAGATAATATTGCAATATTAATACCACCATATAGTGCCAAGGTAATATTGTCAAATGCAGGCCACATAAAACTACCATATAGTGCCAGGATACTATTGCCATATACAGCTCATATAATACATAATATAGTGCCAGGATAATATTACCATATACAGCCCACATAATACCACCATATAGTGTCAAGATTATATTGCCATATACAGGCCATATAATACCACTATATAGTGCCAAGATAATATTGCCATTTACAGCTCATAAAACACCACCATATCGTGCCAAGACATTGCCAATTACAGCTCATATAACACCACCATATAGTGCCAAGACATTGCCAAATACAGCTCACATAACACCACCATATAGTGCCAAGACATTGCCATATACAGCCCATATAATACCACCATATAGCTCCAAGATAATATTGCCATATACAGCCCAAATAATACCGCCATACAGTGACACGATAATATTGACATATACAGCCCACATAATACCACCATATAGTGCCAAAATAATATTGCCATATACAGCTCACATAACACCACCATATAGTGCCAAGATAATATTGCCATATACAGCTCAAATAATACCACCATATATTGCCAAGATAATATAGCCATATACAGCCCAAATAATACCACCATATAGTGCAATGATGATATTGCCACATACAGCTCACATAATACCACCATATAGTGCTAAGATAATACTGCTATATAGTTCTGTCATCATAGTGACGTTCAGTTCCTAAACAATACCACCATACACAGCTAAATGATACTGGGAGGTTTTAGTTTTTACGGGTCTTCCAGCCCTTCGTTGGGCAATTGCCTAACTAGCTACCCCTGAGTCCAGCCATTGGTGGTAGTGGCCTTCTCAGCAGCTGTGGCCTACACCTATGACGTTCCCCTTGCTACTCCTGTATGAATCCCAGTCTGCCCAGTCTCCTGGTGACTTATGGACATTGACCTCGGCGGCGGCCGAGAGACCTGAAATTCTTCTCACGAATCTTCTCCAATTTGGAGACAATGACAGAAGAGGAGATTTACGACCGTTCCCATCTGCTCTTCTTCTTCTCCCTCTAAATGCAAATGCCGGAGCCCCCATCCTGGTCTCCATTGTGCCGTCATCTGCTGTGACATCCCCATGTACTGCGGGATTCACACCATGATAATGCGGCTCTAAGCTTTGTGAGACCCTCCTGGGCTTGAGGCGCCATAGACCTGGCTGGGGGGTGTGCGGACTTGTTTGGCGTGTCACTGGATTATGTAAAATACAGTCATCTTGTACTCTGCGGTATACGGAGCTTATGTGCACATAACCCACATAAAGGGGCCCGCGCAATATCAGAAGTGGAGGGGCTGGGGCTTCTTCTCCAAGCTCACAGGGGTCTCTTTGTTGCATCGGGCACAATGGAAGCAAATATAAGATGGTCAAAGCCAAGGATCACTCCATATACATGGGCTGTGCGAATACATGGTACATTGCCCAGGTGATGGGGGGCACCACCTGTCCTGGCACCCAAGGGTTCGGCAATGGAGGTGGCGGGTTGTTTTAGGCTATGTTCAAATAACGTATTTACGGGGGGTACTTATGCCCCGCAAATACGGTAAAAACGTATTTCCCAACGCATACTGCACATGTCACTTCTTTCGGGAGCTTACATGCCGGGGAATATGAAACGAAGTAGGAGACGGGACTTTGCGCTTTTGAAAGTATGTGCTGGCCAGCGCGTACTTTCAACAGAAGGTGTTGCGATGCGTAACTGTGCGCACCTGTATTGGCTCTACACTGCCCTGTATGTATGACCTGCAGAAGAACAGACCAGGGTAAAGGTGGTGCCTGAACCAGACTTGTGGTATTGGCTCTACACTGCCCTGTATGTATGACCTTGCAGAAGAACAGAACCAGGGTAGAGGTGGTGCCTGAGCCAGCACTTGAGGTATTGGCTCTACACTGCCCTGTAATTAATGACCTGCAGAAGAACAGCCAGACCAGTGTAACACGGTGTTGCTGAGCCAACGTGTGGATTGGCTCTACACTCCCTGTATGTATGGAACCTGCAGAAGAGCAGACCAGGTAAAGGTGGTGCCTGAGCCAGACTTGTGGTATTGGCTCTACACTGCCCTGTATGTAATGACCTGCAGTAAGACCACCAGACCAGGGTCACGGTGTTAGCCTCGGAGCCAGACTTTGGTATTGCTCTACACCGCTCCTGAATGTATGACCTGCAGAAGAACATCCAGACAAGGGAAAAGGTGGTGGCCTGAGCCAGACTTGTTGTATTGCTCTACAAACTGCCCTTTATTATGACCTGCTGAAGAACACGCCAGACCAGGGTAAAAAAGGTGGTGCCTGAGCCAGACTTAGTGTATTGGCTCGAACAACTGCCCTGTATGTATGACCTGCCGAAGAACAGACCAGGGTAAAGGTGGTGCCCTCCTGAGCCAGACTTGTGGGATTGGCTCTAAACACTGCCCTGTATGTATACCGCAGAAGAACAGACAGACAAGGGTAAAGGGTTCTGAGCCAGACTGTGGTATTGGCTCTACACTGCCCTGTATGTAAGTGACCTGCAGAGGAACAGACCAGACCAGGTAAAGGTGGTGCCTGAGCCAGACTGTGTATTTGCTCTACACTGCCCTGTATGTATGATCCTGTAAAGAACAGCCAGACCAGGGTAAAGTGGTGCCTGAGCCAGACTTAGTGGTATTGGCTCTACACTGCCCTGTATGTCATGAGCTGCAGAAGAACACAGACCAGGTAAAGGTGGTGCTGACCAGACGTTGTGGTATTGGCTCAAACACTCCCCTGTAGTCTGAGCTGCAGAAGAAACAGCCAGACCAGGTAAAGGTTGTGCCTGAACAGACTTGGGGTATTGCTCTACACTGCTCTGTAGTATGACCCTGCAGAAGAACGAGACCAGTGGAAAGGTGGAAGCCATGAACCATACTTGTGGTATTGGCCTCTACAACTGCCCTTATGTATGACCTGCAGAAGAACAGACCAGGAAAAGTGGATCCTGAGCCAGACCATGTGGGTATTGGCTCTACACTGCCCAGTATGTATGACCTGCAGAAGAACAGCCAGACCAGTGGTAAAGGTGGTGCCGAGCCAGACCTTGTGGTATTGGCTCTACACTGCCCTGAAATGTATAGACCTGCCATAAAACAGACCAGGGTAAAAGTGGTGCCTGAGCCAGACTTGTGGTATAGGCTCTACACTGTGCCTGAATGTATGACTGCAAAAGAACAGACCAGGGTAAAGGTGGTGCCTGAGCCAGACTTGATTGTATTGGCCTGTAACACCGCCTGTAGTATGACCAGCAGCAGAACAGCCAGAACCAGGGTAAAGTGGTGCTGAGCCAGACTTTGTGGTATTGGGCATCTATACTTGCCTGTATGAATTGACCTGCAAAGAACAGCCCTGCCAGGGTAAGAGG
Organism: Phyllomedusa bahiana; assembly: GCA_025379985.1. Classification (NCBI taxonomy): domain Eukaryota; kingdom Metazoa; phylum Chordata; class Amphibia; order Anura; family Hylidae; genus Phyllomedusa; species Phyllomedusa bahiana. The sequence continues at coordinate 18,834 of JAODAL010037334.1, forward strand.
TGGTGCCTGAAGCCCGACTTGTGGTAATACGGCCTCTACACTGCCCGCAGTAGTATGACACTGCAGAAGTAACAGCAGACCAGGGTAAAGGTGGTGCCGATCCAGACTTTGTGGTTTTGCTCTAACACTAGCCCTGTAATGTATGACCTGCAGAAGAACAGACCAGGGTAAAGGTGGTGCCTCCCTGAGCCAGACTTGTGGTATTGCTCTACACTGCCCTGTTTGTATGAACCTGCAGCAGAAGAACAGCCAGTACCAGGGTAAAGGTGGTGCCTGAGCCAGAACTTGTTGGTAATTTGCTCTACACTGCCCTGTATGTATGACCCTGCAGACGAACAGACCCAGTAAGGTGGTGCCTGAGCCAGACTTGTGGTATTGACTCTTCACTGCCTGTATAGTATGACCTGAGCAGACAGACCTGTGTAAAGGTGTGCCTAGCCAACTTCCTGTGGTATTGGCCTAACACTGTCCTGTATGTAAGGCCTGTCAGAAGAAAGCCAGGGGAAAAAAAAAAACCAGGGTAAAGGTGGTGCCTGAGCCAGACGTGGTATTTGGCCTCTCTACACTGCCTGGTATTTATGACCCTGCAGAAGAACATCCAACCATGGTTAAGGTGGTGCCTGACCAGACTTGTGGTATTGGCTCCTACACTGCCCTGTATGTATGACCTGCAGAAGAACACACCAGATTATGGTAAAGGTTGGTGCCTGACCAACTTTGTGGTATTGGCATTACACTGCCCTGTAGTATGACCTGCAGAAGAAAAGAACTGACCAGGTAAAGGTGGTGCCTGAGCCAGACTTGTGGTATTTGTCTCTACAGCCCGTAATGTATGATCGCAGAAGAACAGCCAGACCAGGGTAAAGGTGGTGCCTGAGCAGACTTGTGGTATGGCTCTAACACTGCCATGTATGTATGACCGGCAGAAGACAGCCAGACCAGGGTAAAGGTGGTGCTGAGCCAGACTTGTGTATTGCCTCTAACACTGCCCCTATATGATGACCTGCAATGAACAGACCGAGTGTAAAGGTGGTGCTGAGCCAGACTTTGTGGTATTGGCTCTCACATGCCTGTATATATGACTGCAGAAGAACACCAGTCACCAGGGTAAAGGTGTGCGGCAGAGCAGACGTGTGGTATTGGCCCGACACTGCCCTGTATTATGACCTGCAGAAGAACAGACCAGGTAAAGGTTGGTGCCTGAGCCAACTTGGAGGTATTGGCTCTACACCTGCGCCTGTAAAAGTATGACCTGCAGAAGCACAGACCCAGAGGTAAAGTATGTGCCTGAGCCAGACTTGTGGTATTGGCTCTACACTGCCCTGAATGTATGACCTGCAGAAGAAACAGTACCAAGGGTAAAGGTGGTGCCTGAGCAGACTTGTGGTATTGGCTCTACACTGCCCTGTATGTATGACCTTGCAGAAGAACATCCAGAACCAGGGTGAAAGGTGGTGCCTGAGCCAGACTTGTGGGTATTGGCTCTACACTGCGCCTTTGTATGTATGACCATGCAGAAGAACAGACCAGTAAAGGTGGTGTCTGAGCCAGACTTGTGGTTAATTGGCTCTACCTGCCCTGTATGTAGACCTGCAGAAGAACAGCCAGAACTCAGGTAAAGAGGAGCCTGAGCCAGACCTTGTGTATTGGCTCTACACTGCCCAGTATGTATGACCTTCAAGAAAGTAGCAGCCAGACCAGGGTAAAGCTGGTGCATAGAGCCAGACTTGAGTATTGGTTCTACACTGCCCTGTATGTAAGACCTGCAGAAGAACAGCCAGACCAGGTAAAGGTGGTACCTGAGCCCGACTTGTGGTATGGCTCTACACTGCCCTGTATGTAAGACCTGCAGAAAACAACCCAGGTTAAAGGTGTTTCCTAGCCAGAAACCCCTTTTGGGGTGGTTGAAAAATTGGCTCTGACACTGCCTGTATGTATGACCTGCAGAAGAACACGACCAGGTAAAGGTTGGCCTTGAGCAACTTGTGGTATTGTCTCAACACTGCCCTGTATGTATGACCTGCAGAAGAACAGTACCAGGGAAAAGGTGGTGCCTTATCCAGACTTGTGGTATTGCTCTACACTGCCTAGTATGTATGACACTGCAGAAGAACAGCCAGCCCAGGGTAAAGGTGGTGCCAGAGCCAGACTTGTGGTATTGGCACCTACACTGCCCGTATGAATGACCTGCAGAAGAAACAGCCAGACCAGGGTAAAAGGTGGTGCCGAGGCCAGACCTTGTGGTATTGGCACTACACTGCCTCTGTATGTAATGACATGCATAAAACAACCAGGGTAAAGTGGTGCCTGAACAGACTTGTGTATGGGCTCTACACGCCTATATGTATCGACCCTGCAGAAGAACAGACCAGGTTTAAAGGTGGTGCCTGAGCAGAACTTGTGGTATTGGCTCTACACTGCCCTGTATGTTGACCTTCAGAAGAACAGCCAGACCAGGTAAAAGGTGGTGCCTGACCGAGACTTGTGGTTTTGGCTCTACCCTGCAGTTGCCCGGTATTTATGAAGGACCTGCAGAAGAACAGACCAGGTAAAGGTGGTGGCCGAGCCTTACTTGTGGTATTGGCTCTACACTGCCCTGTATGTAGGACCGTGCAGAAGAACAGACCAGGGTAAAGGTGGTGCCTGAGCCAGACTTGTGGTATTGGCTCGAACACTGCCGCCTGTATTATGACCTGCAGAAGAACAGGCCATACCATGGAAAAGGTGGGTGCCTGAGCAGACTTGTGGTATTGCTCTACACTGCCCGCTTATGTATGACCTGCATAAAGAAAAGCCAGACAGGTAAAAGGTGTTGCCCTGATCCAACTTGGGTATGGCTCTACACTGCCCTTAATGTAGACCTGCAGAAGAAGCTCGATCAGGGTAAAAAGGTGGTGCCTGAGCCAGACTTGTGTATTGGCACAAACTGCCCTGTATGTAGACCAGCAGAAGAACAGCTTCTTACCTTCTGGCGCATTCTACACTGCATTAAAGCGATTTAGAACTGGCCTCTCAGCATCAACGTTTATACATGTCGCCTTAAGCCTTGAGAGGTGATCAACGAAAGACCCCAGGTATTTAGTAGCATCAACCATGTCCTCCACCAGAGATCTTCACATTAACCCCTTTACTGCAATAGACCACCAAGTATGCAACATTGACCCTTACACTCGCAGTAATATTTAGGCAAATGTATGGAAGTGTTTTTTAGCCAACATTTACGTCTGTTTACTTGGTAACCTATTCAGGGTTTTATGAAGCTTGAAGACTAGTAAAAAACTTGCACTTATAGCCAGGGTTGCACAAGATAGCAGTAATATTTAGGCAAATGTAGAGAAGTGTCTTTTGGCCAATATATGGCGCTATTATTTGAGTACTATAGGTTGCTATTTCAGTACTATGTGGCAGGATATACTGGGGCACTGTGTGGCAGTGAAGGGTACATCCTAATTCCCAATATGGCCCTGTTTGGACTATATGGCAGTTATATTTAGGCAAATGTATGAAAGTGTGTTTTGGCCAACTATGCCTTCTGTTAAATGACAACTGTAGGTCACTACTACTTAAGCTCTATGTGGCATTTACTGCATACAATCTTATACTCACATTTATAGTGGTTGCACAGTATAGCAGTACTATTTAGGCAAACTGCATGGAAGTGTTTTTTGACCGATATATGGCGCTGGTATTTGGACACTGTATGATGATGTTTGTGTTTGCACATAACAGATCTATAGAAAGTATTTAGAATAAGACCTTACAATGTGCAATGTATAAAATAAGTGCCATCTAGTCCATAATGATACAGCAAGCAAATATCAGGACTGGGCACAGAACAAGAAATGCCAAACAATGTAGAAATAATAGGGCGAACAGTGTACCAATAAGTGTGTCAGAGAGTGTGCAGATAACAGTGACATCAAAAGTGCAAATAATAGCGCTATATAGTGTGCAAGTAACATTGGCAGACTAATAGTACTAGAGAGCACATCTATAAGGGCTTGTACACACAACATTTTTATGATCCGTTTTACTGATCCACAAAACAGATCTAACAATTGTCAGTGTTATTAACATTGAGTTCAATGGCAAAAGCGCATCGCTGTTCTCATGGGAGTTCGGAGGCACTTTGAGGGCTCTGCTGGCTTCGCATCCGCTTTAATATGACATTCAATTTCTTTCTTGCGTTCTACGCAAGTGAAAGCCCACAGGAGATAATGGAGTGGACAGGTGCCAAAAGCGCTCCACACTCCGGGTACGTATCAGCTGCGCTTTGCATCCTGAAAGCGGATGCGAAAAGCGCAGTGGGCGGCTGGACGGGGGATCGCAGGTGAGCGGCAGCGGCGTCCGGCGGCTGGGGGATCGCAGGTGAGTGGCGGCGGCAGGTGGATCGCAGGTGAGCGGCAGCGGCCGGGGGATCGCAGGGGAGCTAGCAGGTGCACTGCAGGGAAGGTTGAGGCATGGTGATGCTGGGAGTGAGGCATGGTGAAAACTGCTGGGAGGGAGCATAGAGTAGCTGCATGGGAGGTGAGGCATGGTGAACTGCTGGGAGGTGAGGCATGGTGAACTGCTGGGAGGTGAGGCATGGTGAACTGCTGGGAGGTGAGGCATGGTGAACTGCTGGGAGATGAGGCATGGTGAACTGCTGGGAGATGAGGCATGGTGAACTGCTGGGAGGAGAGATGGTGAACTGCTGGGAGAGGAGAGATGGTGAACTGCTGGGAGAGGAGAGATGGTAAGAGAGAGAGAGAGAGAGAGAGAGAGATCCCACCTTCTTCACTGTGAAACCGCATTGAAAAGGGGTCCCTAAAAAGCAGGTTAAAAAACGGCAATACGGGTCCCAAATAAAGTATCAAATGTTGCGTTTTTCGAATCTGCTTTCCTGATGCGTTTTTCACCTATCAAAAACGGATCCGTAAAAAGGATCAAAAACGTTGTGTGAACAAGCCCCAATAGTGGAATACAGCTTCCCTGGCACTTGCTCACACACATACAAAACATATAGATTTACCCCGTGCCCCGGGTGGCGCTTTAAAAGGGGATTTTCGTGTTAAATTTTATTATCTCTCCCCCGTCGGCGGCAGTAAAAATCAGTAATAAAGGGCATGAACCCCCCTTTAATCTATTGGAGCCCTTTAAAAAAAGTTTTGGAGGGGGTCTGTGGGCTCCATAGACATTGGTTTTCCCCCTCAAGAAAGGGGGTAACTGAATTTTAGGGCCCCACGCAAAATGAAAAGGGTCCCCCCACCTATTGTAAAAACAAAAACTGAGGGACAAAAAAGCAATAAATCATACCGCCATATATCAGAGAAGCCACAAAGTAGTGTAGATAAACGAAAAACCCCCGGGCTTGTTTTTCCCCACAAAAAAGGGGAATGTTTTTTCTGCTGAAAAGGGCCCCCCATCTTGGGGGGGAAAGCTATATAGTTTTAGTTTCACCTATGGCTTTTCTAATTTCTGCTTTTGCCCTTTCCCCAAAAAGGGGTAATTGGCCAAGTAAGAAATTTTAGCCCCTTTCCGGGTTTTTACTCGCTGCCCTGCCTTTCTGCGGAGGTAGCGGTGAATATGACAGGCCGGGGCCCGCCCTACTGGGGGGATTGGAGATGTGCGATCCAGGGTTGTTAACCCTTTGATGCTGCCCGCATTGGCATCTAAAAGAACGAAAAGGAAAAAGCAGTGCCATTTGTGGCCCCTTGAAAACCCCCCCAGCGAGGCGATTCCCGGGGGGAAGTGCTTTCATGACAAAGGGGTCCCTGGCTGGGGATAGGCGGGGGTGTCATAAGAAAAGCCAATTGGAACCCAAAATTTTTGCAATAAAGTTCATATTGCAGAACAATTTTCCCCAAGCGGGTATTGCCCCCCAAAATGGTAAATCCCTTTTTTTTTTTTAGATAAAAATTTGGGACAGTAAAAAAAAAAAAAAAGTTTTTTCACCCTTTTTGGGGTAAAAAGGGGCCCAAGTGAGCGGGAAAGATGTCTAAATTTCACCTAATGAATGTGTTGGCGCAATTTTCCCTAAGACCCGACAATTTTTAATGGCCCAAAAAATGAAGGGGGCGTTTGGGGGCGGGTTTGGGGGGGGCGCAACCCCTCCCAAAATTAAAACCCTTCATGAAAGGGGTTCGCCAAAAAAAGGCCCCATTAATGCTCGGAAGGGAGACCCTTTTTAAGTGCTTGCCCGAGTGAGGGTCGCAGTGGAGCTGGATTTGGTTAGGGAAAAAAAATGTCCAATATTTCACCAAAATTCCCCCAGTCAATAATAAAAAGTGATTTTTTGATAATTTTCAAAAATGTTTAAAAATTTTAAAATTTTAAAATTTTAAATTAAAAAAAAACATATAAAATTAATATAAAATTTTAAAAAATGTCCCCCAAAAAAATAAAAAATTCATATAAAAAAGAAATTTTTAAAAAGAATTTAAAAAAAAACAAATTTTCAAGAAAAATTCCCCCTGATGATGTTTTTCAATTTTTAAATTTTAAAATTTTTACTACATTAAATTTTTAAAAATTAAATTTTTTCTGCTTACCCTTTTTTTACAAACAGATGGCCGGCACAGACAGGTTTTGCCGGGAAAATGTGGTCCCCCAAAAGGGTTTAGTTTCCATAGTTTTTTCCTGACATTTTCCCATTTAATGCTTCTCTTAAAATTTTAGCCCATCCCAAAGGCCTTTTTTAAAGTTTGGGGGATTACTAAAGCCCCCTAAAATTAAGTTTGCCCCCAAACACAAGGGGAGGGGAAACTTAGACGCCATTTAACCACAAAAAACTTTATAATTCGGCGCATTTAAAACTGAAAAAAAGATGCAAAAAAAACCCCTTTTACCCTACTCCATACATGTCTCCCTAAATGGGGTTTTATTGATCAATGGTTAAACGCCTTTCCCAGGCCATAGCGCCCTCATGGTAGCAGATATTGCAGGGTCTGTCCATTATACACAGCTTCTATCAGGAACCAAAAATGATGGGCCTTAAAACCCCCAGGGCTGCTCCCTCTGTAAACAAGGGCGCTTTCCCTCGCGTTAGTTTAAACCGGGGCCAGTATGGGTGGGCTAGACTGTTTCCCCTTTTTGCCAGGCAGTCGGGGGGATAGGCCCAGACATGGGATCATAATGTTAAAGTCTGGGGGGCGGGCCCCGAAAATCAGAAACTGATTCACCCTTTACGGGTTTCCCGACAGGGAGTGGGTTCATTCTGGGAGAGGGAGCAGGGATTCAGTGGGCTCACGGCAGGGCTGGCGGCTGTGACCGGAGGGGTCCTCTGCTTCTATGTAAACAAATCTTACTGCAGTCACTGCATAATCATGGGTTTCACTTTTACCCCCCATTTCCCTTTCTATTGGGAAAAATTTTTGCTTGATGTCAGTGAATGGAAAAAAAAAAAAAAAAAAAAAGTTTAAATCCGAAGGCCCGAAGAGGGTAGATTGGTTTGATTCCAGCTGAAGATTTTTACAATTGTTAAATTAGAGAGTTCTCTAAAAAGCTCCCAAAATGGACACAGAAATTAAATTTCACTGTTTCTCGTAAACAAGCGTTTAAACAGAGGAAATTGTACTTAGCTTACAGGGGTCATGAATCTCCCATTGGGAAAGGGGAGCGGGGTTCTTCCCATTCTGTTCTATGGGGGTTCCCCGTACAGGGGGGTTCCCGTGTTTCTATTCTGTTCTATGGGAGTTTCCAGTACCGGGGAGCGTTGTGTTCTTCCTTTGTTTCTGTGGGAGTTTTCCCCGTACAGGGGAAAGGTTTTTTTCTCCATTTCCCTTTTGGGAGTTCCCCGGCCCGGGGGGGCGCTGTTTCTCCCTTCGTTTATGGGAGTTCCCCCGTAAAGGGTAGCCCCCCCCCCCCCCCCCCCCGGGGGTTTCCCCTTTTGTTTTTTGGGGGTTCCCGGGAGGGGGGGGGCTGTGTTTCCCCCATTTGTTTTTATTTGGGGGGGTTTCCCCATAAAGGGGGGCGCTGTGTTCTCCTTTTGTTTTTTTGGGATTCCCAGTAAAGGGGGGACTGGTTCCCCCATTCGTTCTTGGGGGTTTCCCCTAAGGGAGCGCTGTGTTTCCTTTTTTGGGTTTATGGGGTTTTCCCCGTACAGGGGATGCTGTGTTTCCATTTGTTCTAGGGGGTTAGTCCCCGGGGAGCGCTGTTTCCCCATTTGTTTTAAAGGGAGTTCCCGTGCAGGGGAGCGCTGGTGTTCTCCAATTTTTTTTATGGGGGTTTTCCCCTTTCAGGGGAGCGCTGTTTTTTCCATTCTCCTTTATGGGAGTTCCCCTACGGGGACCTGGTTTTTCCATTTCCTCTATGGAGTTCCAGTACATTTGGGGGGCTGTGTTTCTCCCTTCTGTTTATGGGGGTTCCCCGGTTTTGGGGGGCGTGTGTTTCCCTTTCCTTAAGGGAATTTCCCATTTCAGGGGAGCGCTGTGTTACTTTATTTTTCCCCCTTTTGGGGGTTCCCCGTCGGGGGGGGGGCTGTGTTCTCCATATGTTTTTAAAGGGAAATTTTGAAAGGGGGGTGCTGGGTTTCTCCATTTTTGTTCTTGGGAGTTTCCCGGAAAACCCGGGGAGCGCTGTGTTTTTCCTTCTTTATGGGGGTTTCCCCAAAAAGGGGCGTTTTTGGTTTTCCCCCCTTTTGTTCTATGGGAGTTTCCCCGTACAGAGGAGCGTGTGTGTCTCCCTTTGTTCTAGGGAGTTCCCAATAAGGGAGCGCTGTGTTCTCCTTTTGTTCTATGGGAGTTCCCTGTAAACAGGGGAGGGTGGTGTTTCTCCCTTTTCCCCTATAGGAGTTTCCCCGTAATGGAGCGCTGTGGGTTCTCTCCCCTTTGTTCTATTTGGGGGTTTTCCCGGGGCAGGGGGCGTTTTGTTCTCCATTTCTCCCCCTATGGAAAATTCCCAGTACAGGGGGGGCTGTGTTTTCTCCCCTTCTCCTTTTTAAAGGATTTCCCCAAAAGGGGGGCGTTGTGTTCCCATTTTTGGGTTTTTGGGAGTTCCCCGTACGGGAGGCTGTGTTCTCCCTTTGTTCTATGGGAGGGTTCCCCGTAAGGGGGGGGTGTGTTATCTCCATTCCTTATGGGAGTTCCCCGTACCGGGGAGCGCTGTGTTTTTCCATTCTGTTCTATGGGAGTTCCCGTCAAAGGGGGCGCTGTGTTTTTCCCAAATTTTGTTTATGGGGGTTTCCCCCGTACGGGAAGCGCTTTGGGTTCCCCCTTTTTTTTTCTATGGGATCCCCCGTACAGGGGAAACGCTGTTTTCCCCCTTTTTGTTTTGGGGTTCCCCCCACAGGGGGGTGCTGTGTTCCTTTTTCCCCTATGGGGGTTCCAATTTCAAGGGGGGCGCTGTGTTTTCCCTTCTGTTTTATGGGAGTTCCTTAAAGGGGGGCGCTGTGTTTCATTTGTTCTAGGGGGTTCCCGTACAGGGGAGCGTGTGTTTTTTCTGTTCTATGGGAAATTCCCCGTAAGGGGGGCGCTGTGTTTCTCCATTTGTTCTTGGGGGTTCCCAATAAAAGGGGGGTGCTGTGTTCTCCTTTGTTCTATGGGAGTTTCCCCTTTCAGTGAAGCCGCTGTGGTTTTTCCAATTGTTCTATGGGAGTTCCCCGTCCCCGGGAGTGCTGTGGTTTCCCCCCTTTTTGTTCTATGGGGGTTTTCCCGTGCAGGGAGCGCGTGTTCTAAATTTGTTCTTTGGGAGTTCCCCATACAGGGGCGCTGTGTTTCCCCTTTTGTTCAAAGGGATTTCCCCGGAAAAGGGGAGAGTGTGTTCTCCCTTTTCCCTTTAAGGGGGTTCCCAGTACAGGGGGGGCTTTTGTTTTTCTCCATTTTGTTTTTGGGATTCCCCGCCCGGGGGGCCTGTGTTCTTCCCCTTTGGGTTTGTGGGAGGGTTTCCCCGACAGGGGGGCCCCGTTTTCCATTTGTTTTATGGGAATTCCCATACGGGAGCGCTGTGTTTCCCCATTCTGTTTATGGGAGTTCCCCCTGCGGGGAGCGCTGTGTTTCCCCCTTTGTTCTTGGGGGTTTCCCGAAAAGGGGAGGTGTGTTCCAATTTCCCCTATGGGGTTCCCCGTACTGGGGAGCCTGTGTTCTCCCCTTTCCCCTAGGGAGGGTTTCCCCCTACAGGGGAGCGCTGTGTTCTCCCATTTGTTTTTGGGAAATTTCCCCGTACAGGGGTGGGGGGTTTTCCTTCTCCCCTATGGGAGTTCCCCGTGGGAGGGGAGCGCTGTGTTCCCCTTTTGTTTATGGGGGGTTTCCCCGGGAGGGGGGCTTTGGGTTTCCCTTCTGTTTTTTGGGGGGGGTTCCCCATAAGGGGGGGCGCTGGTTTCCCCTTTGTTTATGGGGGTTTCCCCGTAAAGAGGAGGCCCGTGTGTCTCCATTCTTTTATGGGAGTTCCCGTACAGGGGGGGTTTTGTTCCCTTTCCCCAAATTTTTTTTTTTTTTTTATGGGGGTTCCCAGTAAGGGGGGGGTGTTTTATTCTCCCTTTTAGGGGGTTCCAGTTTCAGGAGGGGCTGGGGTTTTTCTCCATTTGTTCAATTTGGGGGTTCCCGACAGGGGAAACCCTTGTGTTTTTTCCCCTTTCCCCTATAGGAGTTCCCAGTACATGGGAGCGCTGTTTCTCTCCATTTGTTTTTGGGAGTTCCCCTACCGGGGAGGGGTGTTTCCAATTTTCCTCTAGGGAGTTCCCCTAGGGGAGCGCTGTGTTCCCATTCTGTTTAAAGGGGGTTCCCCGTAAGGGGGGCTGTTTTTTTTCCATTCCCCCTTATGGGGTTCCCGGGTTTTCGGGGGGCTTTTGTTTCCAATTTTTGTTTATGGGAGTTCCCGAAAAGGGGGGGCGTGTTTTTTCGATTCTGTTTATGGGGGTTTCCCCAAAACAGGGGAGTGCGGTTTCCCTTTTTTGTTCTATGGGGTTCCCCATTTCAGTGGGCGTGGGGTTCTCCCTTGTTCTATGGGGTTCCCCGTAAGGGGGGTGCTGGGTTCTATTCTGTTTTAAGGGATTTCCCCGTACTGGGGGGCGCCGGGTTTTTCCCTTCGTTTTATGGGAGTTCCCGTACAGGGGGGCATGTGGGTTTCTCCAATTTTGTTCCCCATGGGGGTTCCCCCTAAGGGGAGCAGTTTCTCTCCCTTTGTTCTATGGGGTTCCCAGTAAGGGGGCACTGTGTTCCTCCATTCTGTTTATGGGGTTCCCCTACAGGGGAGGATTTTGGGTTTTCCATTTGCCTTTTTTGGGGTTCCCAGTTTTCAGGGGGAAAGCTGTGTTCTCTCCATTTTGGTTTATGGGAGTTCCCCGTACAAGGGAAACGCTGTTTATCCCACAAAAATGGGTTTTTGGGGGTTCCCGTAAGGGGGGGTTGGTGTTTTTCCATTTTTTTATGGGAGTTCCAGTAAGGGGGGCTGTTTCTCCCTTTGTTTTATGGGATTCCCAAATACGGGGGGGGAATGTTGTCCGTTTCCGAAACCCCATAAACATAATAAAGAGGTTTTTGGGGGCAAACCAACTGGGTTCTATTTTGCCACGTAGGGACCAAATTTTTGGTCAGGTGCAGAACCCCGACGTGGGCCCCTTTGGGGGGGGAAAAGTTTCCAACTTTTTACGGCATTTCCTATCAATATGCCATAAAATATGCTATCAAAGTCTATGGTGGGCGGGCCCCTTTAAAAACTTTGTAATGTACTCTAGAGCTGCATTCACAATCCTGTCGGCTTCAGAGCTGAAATCTCCCAGTATGTCTCGCCTATTTAATAACTTTGCTTTGTTAATTTGCATTCTTCATTGAAAGGGTTTGGGGAAAAAGAGTGCCCCCCTGATTCGGGGCGAAAAATGTTGGGGAAAGGGAATTTCTGGGCGTTGTAGTTTTTGGCAAAGGGCTGGAGAGTCAGACGTTGGGTTTTTAAACATCAGAATTTAATGCCCGTGATAGAGGGCCATGGGATTTCCCCCCGGTTTTTATAGAGTGCCCCCCCCCCGATCCCCCTGGTCTTCGCAAACCTGTTTAGGTTTCATTTTGGGCAGCTTGTGTGTCCCCTAAATAACCCGGTGTATAAAAAAAGTTTGTCAGCTCCATGAGAAACCCCCATTTCTCACCCCAAGCCCCCAACCCCCAAAATAGGTGGCCAAAACACACGTTGGGGCGGCTTGGGGGGGGGGCTGGGGGTAAAAAAGGCGTGATGGGGCCCGGAATGGGACCGCCCTGTCATACTTATGCCGCTCTGCCCTTGACTGCAGACAGGGCCATGTATGACCCCTCCTTTAAAGCTGGATGGGCGGCAAAGAAAAAAAAAAAAAAAAACGGTTTTTACTTTTGGAGAACGGTTCGGCAATGCAGCAGGTCCCCAACTCTGCCAGAGCATCCAAAGCAAAAGACATGGGTAGAAAGGGTCGGAAAGGGCCCCTAGGGCAGCAGAGGGGGGGGGGGGGGGGGGAAAACCAAATTTGGGGAACCCTTTTAAAAAATTTAAATATAGGGAGTCCCCCCTTAACCGTTCCGCTTACCCTTGTTTTTCCCCGTTACAAACTGGGATTATGGGGGGAATTTCGCATGGGGTTCCATGTTCCCAAAACAGATGTAGGTGTGGGATGAAAAATTCCCCGCATGGCAGCCCAATGGTTTAAAAAGAGGTGAAATTTTCTTTCGGGCCCGACAGCAAAAACCCAAAAGTAAAAACCCTTTCCCCGGCTATCCCAAAAGAAAAAAGCTTTTGTGCTGGGGGAAAAAAATTTTTAAATTACCCCGTTCTGACTTACATACAAATTCAACCCTTTTAAAAAAACAAACCCACAGTCCCCATTCCCTTTTGAAAACCCGGGGGGGTGCCCGGGAAAGGGGTTATCCTGAAAAAAAGAGCCCTTTTGTCCCGGATTTTTATGGCGGGGTGGGAAAATGGAAAACGTTTTATAGGGTTTTTTCATAAGGGCTATAAAAGCGGTTTTTAAAATAATTTAAAAACTATAAAAGCCCCCGGGCTGGTGGGTGAGTTAGCGAATGGACAGTTTTAAGAGGGGATAGGCAAAAAAGAAAGTCAGAAAAAAGGGTCATGTACTGGAGTTGGGAAGGTGGGGGCCCCCCAAGCAAATTAGTGTTGGGTTGAATAAGCAAAATCCATGGTTTGGGCCCCAAAAACAATCCCCTGGTGGGCCCAAAAAACAACTCCGGGGGACCCCAAAAACAAAATCCCCCGGTGGCCCCAAAAAAAACTCCCTTTTGGACCCACGAATCAAATCCCTGGTGGGCCCAAAAAATAACTTTTATGGGGGGCCCCAAAAATCAATTAGGTGGGCCAAAAATCAATCCATGGTGGGGCCAAGAATCAAATCCCCGGTGGGCCCCAAAAATCAATTCCATGGGGGCCCCCCAAAAATCAACTTTCCCCTGGGGACCCCAAAAATCCAAATCCCCTGGGGGACCCCCAAAAATTTAACTCCCCTGGGGGGGCCCCCGAATCAAAATCCCCTGGGGGGGCCCCCCAATCCAAAATCCCCTGGTGGACCCAAAAATCAACTACCCGGTGGGCCCAAAAATCAAATAAGGTGGGGCCCCCAAAAATAAATATGGTGGGGAAACCAAAATCCTCCAATGGGGGGGACCAAAAATAAACCCCCCTGGTGGGGACCAAAAATCAAATCCCCTGGGGGGAAAGAAAACAACCCTGGTGGGGACCCAAAAATAATAATGGTGGGCCCCGAATAAATACTTTGGGCCCCAAAAATCAAATATGGGGGCCCCAAAAATCAATCCCCTGGTGGGCCCCCGGAAATAAACTCCCCCGGGGGGGCCCCAGAATAAAACCCCCCCGGTGGGCCCCCAAAAATCAAATCCCCTGGTGGGCCCCCAAAAATCAACTCCATGGGGGCCCCAAGAATAAACTTGGGATTAGTGGTTCCTAACACCCCTCCATGATATGTTCGCTTGGAGATGATGCACTTACATGATAACCAGAGACCTAATGAAGGCTTCAAGGCCTGACTTCTGTATATACTTTTTCGGGCCTGCCAGATGTGTTACAGCAAAAGGAAAAATACACTACAATACATAAGTAATGATTGCATAATAATAATAATAATAATAATAATAATAATAATAATAAAAGTTTAAGAAAAACATAAAAAAAACAAAAATTAAAAAACCCTTAGAATTTCCCTTTTTCCCAACAAAAACCCCTTATGGAAAAATAAATATAAGAACCAAACTTAAAAAATTTTCACAAAATTTTTAAAACCCCCCACAGTTTACTCATTTCACCAATTCAGGGTAATCCCGCCCTCGCGGGGTATGCGAAAGAAATGTCCCCACAGAACAAGCGGCAATAAGAATCTTACAGTAAATCCTCAGTCCCACGGCTGAAATATTCATAAAATCATCTTTATTTCTATGGATCAAGGTGTGTACCCAAAAGGCAGTACTTACAACTGTTAAGCGCATGGCCCCTGTGAATCAGTCAGTCCCCGGGTTACAAACAGGATAGGGGCTGTAGGTTTGTTCGAAAGTTGAAAATTTTTGTAATCGGAAAAGGGATTTTAATAAGTGTAACTCAGCACAAAAGGGGTTTTTTTTTGTGTTTGGGTGTGCAGGGGGGGGTTTTTACATTTTTTTTGCTGTTGTGCCCCCGTTAAGATTTTCCCTTTTATTTTCACCCATCTGTTGTGTGGCATGCTGGAATGTTTTCCAAGACTACTCTTGCTGGGGAAATAGGGAACTACAAGTGCCAGCATCCCCTAAGCTCCTTTTGAATTGGGGGAAGAGTAAGTCGGAACGGTGTAAGTCGGGGACTGCCTGTATATCTCTGTTTTTAATATGAAGAAATAAAGATGCTTTTATGAATACTTCAGCCGTGGGATCAAGGATTTACGTATATTTGAGTCTATTAATTATCACATTATAAAACTTGTCTAAAAAAAAAACAATCAAGCCCTCGTATGTCGACAGAAAAATAAAATAGTTATGCCCATTGTAATGCAATGATGAACAAAATGGGTCCTTAAAGGAGTTGTCACACCATGCTGTTTCACGGAGCCGCAACCAGCATTATATTCATGCTGCCTCACTCTTCCTGGTCAGGCTGTGTTTAGATCTATCGCAGTGATTTGCATATCAACTCTGTATTCAGTATTTATATTCTTGTACTAAGGGGGTAATATTATAGTAGTTATAGACTATAACTACTATAATACTGCCTCCTATTTGAAAATGAGTTTTTGGTTGGTGAAATAATACAATAATTTGGAATGTGTGATGTGATTAAAGGGGTTTTGCCAAGAAGTGAGTTCCTCACCTAACAGGCTGATACTCCCCTCTTGAGGCTTGAAAAAAGCGGCGTTGTGTTTCTGTGTTTTAAAAAAACAAGTACCTCCCCTGTGATGTCATCGTTCCACCTCCCATGCACGTTCCTGATACTCAGTATCTGTAGATTAGCAAACATTGTTTTGCTAATCTACAGATGAGAACTGTATTGTGCACAAGCTATGTGCGTTTTATTTCTCCCTCTTATTTGCTCAGGAGAGAAGATAAGCTCAGCAGGCAGCCTTCTTTCATTCCTTCACCAATGGCTGCAGGGGAAGGGGAGGGGGCTGAGCAGAGCAAGGAGCATCTGCATGTTTACTCAGATAATTACATTACAACAAGTGGATTCTCTATCCAAAAGACAAAGGATCTTTCTCCCCAGTCCCTTTAAAGCTCGTTTATGTTCCCTGCCATCAGATAAGAAGTGCAAACAATGCAAGCCATTGATCGCTCCGTCCCCCCCTTGGTTTTTAAACATCGGGAAAAAAGGGCACTTAGTCAGGCTGTGCTCTCAGAGGCTTCACTTTTTTGTGACATTTAAAAAGTGATTAAATACCCATTTTGGGGTCCCATCAACATTACCGGGAAAAACCCCCCTTTAAATGGCTGCGGAAATTTTTGCCCCCACTGTATATGCAACCTTTTACAACCCAGTGACAGCCCCCAGCATGAGTCCCTAGAAAAACTTAACTGTTTAAGCGAATTACCCAATATCAGCTTCCCCCGGGTTCAATGCTTACCCCATACTACTGGATGACTGCGTATAGCCCTTGAACAGAGCTGAAAATATTAGGTTTTCCATACAAAAGAGCTGACAGAACATACAGCTGCTTCCATGTCTAATGTAAAATAAAAGGCTCGTATCGTTACATATTACCCAAGACTTTTCCATTTCAAACTTCAGAGATCAAAAGATTTACTCTAAAGATCTTTGTCCCCTATGTACAAAAGTATAAAGTCATCTAAGTCTTTTGACAAGAGCAAACTACTATCCCTTGCACCTCTGTGTAAAAGAAATAACTATTTAAAATTACTCTCCCATTACAAAAAAACTCTATAATCTGCCCTATGTACAAGAATATAACACTAAAAATGCCCCCTATGTACAAATAAAAAACTATTTATAATATGCCCCTATTACAAGAATATAACTATTTAAAAATCTGCCTAGTAATGAATAAAACAAATTTTTCTCCCCCCATGTAAAAGAAAAAACTATTAATACTGGCCCCTTATGTACAAAAATTTTAAAACTACTTAAATACTGCCCCCTATTACAAGAATGACTATATAATACTGCCCCCTATGTAAAGAAATAACTACTTAATACTGCTCCTATGTACAAGAAAAACTACATAATATGCCCCTATGTTAAGAATATAACTCTTTTAATATCCCCTATGTACAAAAAAATTAATATTTAAAATACCCCCCCCTATGTACAAAATAACTATATAAATCCCCCTATTAAAGAATATAACTACATAATACTGCCCCTATGTAAAAAATTTAACTACTTTAATACGTCCTTGTCAAGAAAAACACTTATAATAATGCTCCTATTACGAATATAATATAAAAAACTTGCCCCCTTTTTTAAGGAATTAACTACAAATAAACCCCTTTAAAGAATAAAACTATAAAAATATGCCCCCTATGTAAAGAATTAACTACTATAAAAACTGCCTATGTAAAAGAATATAACTACTTAATATGCTCTTATGTAGAAGAATTTTAACTACTAAAAATACTGCCCCTATGTACAAAAATATACTTAAAATAGTCCCTATTTTCAAAAATTAAACTAAATACTGCCCCTTGAAAAAAAATAAACTACTTTTAACTGGCCTATGTAAGAAATATAACTACTATAAATGCTCCTATTTTACAAAAATTCTATATAATACGCCCCTAGAAAAGAATTAATCAATTAATAGGGGTCCCTTTTTAAAAAATATAACTACTTAATTACTGGCCCCTATGTAAAGATATAACTACTATAATCTGCCTATGTACAAGAATATAACCTATAATTTCTGCCCTTGTACAAGAATATAACACTTAATACTGCCCCCTTGTACAAGAATTAACTACTAAAATACTGCCCCATTACAAAAATATAACATATAAACTGCTCCTATGTACAAGAATTAATACTAAAATATGCCCCTATGTCAAATAAACTACTATAATCTGCCCCATGTAAAAAGAATATATTACTAAAATTTGCCCCTTTAAAAGAATATAATACTATAATACTGCCTCCAAGTACAAGAATAAACTACATAATATGCCCTATGTAAAAGGAAATAACTCTATAATACTGCCCCTATGTCAAGAATTAACTCTATAAAAATGTTTTTTTAAAAAAATATCTAGAAACTAATAAAATAATACTGTATAATACACAGTTTAAAGGATATTGTGGGGGAAACGGGGGTCCAGACGGGGCCCCTGAGTTGCCTAATCCTGCCCATTTCCTGCTACGTTCATTTAGTGAAACGCCTGAAGGCCCGGCTGGACCCCCCTGTATAAGTTGATTGTATGTCTTGATTTTGGCAGCAGATAAACCTTTCCCATGTGATTTACTTTTGCATCTAAACAGTCTAGGTCCTCGGAGAAGAATGTTGATAAATCTGAGGTAAATTTATCTGCAGGGAACAGCCTGGGGGAGATGTCTATAGATGAGGGGGTGAGGCGCGTCCCCCGCACAGCTGTCCTTCACGCCAACCATACCTAATAAATATAGACCTTCTATTTTTAAAGAGCCCTACCCGAAAGGCCTTTTCCCGGGACTTAATAAGGGGGTTCCCATAAAGGGGGCAGCGTGTATCCCAGCCTGGCCCATGGGTGTAACGAGAACAAAAGATTTTATTTTACCTGTATCTCAAACCAGTGAATGGGATGATTAAAGGGGGGTTCCCATGCGAACTGTTTTTCAATTTTAAGAGGTAAATTTTTTAGACCCCTAGTATCCTTTTCCCATATGATGCTGGAAGGGACCAAGGTTTGTTTCCCCCCCATCACTCTCTTTGACTAATTCCCTTACTTGCCAACTGTCCCAATTCTCCGATGGTTCAAACTGGGGTTTTAAAAAAGGGAGAAATTTTTGCAAATTCCACCCCCAAAAATTTGCATTTTTTTGGGGTTCTTTATACCCCGGGCATTTCAGGGCATTGAATGGGGTTTCAAGGATGACAGGTAGTGAGCTGGTATAAAGGAAGGGGAGCAAACAGGGATGGGGCTTGTTGTTGTATTGAGCAGCACCCTCACTTGACTGCAGGGCCGTCTATAGGATACATGCTGCCCTAGACACTTTTAGCGCTTATGCCCCTTCTAGATGAGTCAGGCTTAAGCTGCCCCACACGTTAGACAGCTGTCAGCAAATTGCTGGGTCGAGTTTCTGTTGGTTTTCCTTTTGGACTGCGTCAGACTTGTTGGACTATGTCTGATCTGTTGGACGACATCTGACCCATTGGACTTTGTCGGTCGGATGTCCGGGCAGTACCACTGTGCACATCCAGTAAGTTATTTAATTTATTTTTATTCACATCACTGTATGTTCACTTGTGTCACGTTTTTTATGTAGGATCGAAGGATGCGGTACCCTTTTGGGATCCTCCTGAGGTCTAGGGGGGGAAAGTGTGGCCTGCTGGTTCCTTTCACCCCTGCAAAACCCGCCACACTATGGAGACGGCCACAACGATGGCACTTTGGTTGAAGTTTTTCTGATTCCAAATGCAAGTATTTGGGGCTCTATCCGCTTCGGTGGTGGAGCCCACCGATTGTGACCTCAATTCGGATGCCTTCTGGCTCGGTAAGGGATAAAATGGTTATCAAGGGATGTTGTCTGGGAGGATTTATGGAAATAAATTGGGTTTTTATAGTTTTTTTCTGTGTTTTGTTTACTATTTTATTCCATTGTTAGTAATGGAGGTATCTGACAGACACATCTTCATTACTATTGCTGGGGCTTGGTGTCAGCTTTTTGTTATCCCAAGGCTGACACTAACGACCTGTCACTATTAACCTAGTACCCAACACATCAGGGGTACTGGAAAAAATCAAACCATGTAATGTGATGGCATGCTTGTGGGACTTTTAGGGCCACTTGTATGAAAACTGTGTAGGTCTAAAATTCACTTCAGAGTCCCCCTTTCATTTCATATAGTGCACTGGAAAAATGAAAGGGGGGCTCTGATTGGTTGCTATGGGCAACAAAGAGAGTTTTAGACCTAGACAGTTTTCATATTTTAGTTTTAGGGTCAGAAGGAATCAATATCCATGGACCTTCCCATCCTGATACTATCAGCCTGCAGCTTCCAGTTTTACCTTGGCCGGTTATGAAAAGAATCAGGACCACACCTTGTTTTTTCTTGAATTTATACATTTTTAATGTAAAAATGTAAACATTCATGGACTCTTTCGCACTTGGTGCTTTGTGGAAAATACAACCCTATTTGGCTGTATATGTAGCTTTCATAGAAATTGAGTAGCTGATGATGATTATGGGGCAATTAACCCCTTACCGATTTTAGACCTTGGAACATCATCATGCCTGTAAGGGAGTATGGAGTGGGTTCGCTCACTTAGCCCGCTCCAACCACGATGGGTAACAGCTGATTATCATTGCCAGGTGCTGACGCAAGCGGCCAGGATTGAAAACAACTTTGATCCCAGAATTTTAACTCTTTAGATGTCATGCATCGTTCTTTGCCCGGTCAGCATCCCCTCTGTGATGAGATTGTGGGTTGTCGAGCAGTTGTCATGAAAGTTGGGGGATCGATGAAGGTATCCATGACTGCCATGTTACTACTCCTATTACACCCTGCCATAGGCACAATGTGATAGGAGAACCATCTTGGTACACCCTTCTGCAACATAGTAGTTTTGCATAACAGTGTACAAGCAATCCCACTCCCTAGGGGGACTACAAGTACATGTTAAAGTAAAAAAAATAATAAAAATAAAATAATAAAAACATTAAACGTTCAAAACATTCCCATTCTATCACTATACAAATTAAAAAAATATATAAAAAAGTTACATATTATTGGTATTGCTGCATCCGTAAGAGTCCGATCTACTAAAGTAGAACATAATTTATCCTGTAAGGTTAACATTGTAGAAGAAAAGAAGTCCCAATGCCAAAATTGTGTTTTTTGGTTATTTTACCTTCTAATAAAATTAGGACTAAAAAGTGATACGGATCCCAAATAGTACATATAAAAACTACACTTTAGCTGTTTAAAAACAAATCCTCGGGTCCATCGGAAAAAACAAATAAGTTATTAGTGGCAGAAAATAGCGCTGCAAATAATTTTGTAAATAATAAAAAAAGGATTTTTTAAAAAGTATTAAAACATAACGGTTACGAGTGCCCCTGCGGCTGGCGCTTCGAGCCGCGGGTGCCTCCGTGACCACCCCCCGATGCCTGTGAGTGGCGATGCGACCCGCATGTCGGGCCACGGGCGCCCTCGCGATCCAGTGTCATACTTACCCAGCCACCCTCCTGCTCTGCCACTGGCTGGTGCGCGCGCTCCCGTTCCCTAGGGCACACGCGCGCCAGCTCTCTGAAATTGAAAGGGCCAGCCCGCCGGTAATTGGTTAATTGCCGGACGCTGTCCCTATATATTCCGGTCACTTCCCTTTTTTCCCCGCTGGATCTTTACTGCATCTGCCTATCGAGAAAGCGCCCCTTTAAGCCTTGTATCAGCTTACCGTGTTCCAAACCTCTTCGGCTACATTTACCGACTATGAACCTTCGCCACCTGTCCTGACCTTCTGCCTGTCCCGGACTACGAGCCTGCCTTACGATTCTGTACCACGCTACACCTCGGCTGCCTCCGCAAGCAAGTCACGTCAGGGGTAGCGACCTGGTAGACTCCCACCGCAGGAAGTCCATCCCGCTGTGCGGCGGGCTCTGGTGAAAACCGGGACCCACTTAGACTCCGCTTCCTGGCGTGGCTTACACCATCGCTTGCGGTGGTCCAGTGCAGGGCCGTTCCAGGGGTGGGTGAGGCGGGTGATCGCCCGGGGCGCCGAGGCTCCGCTTACCCGAGGGCGGCTGTTTTATAACAGTCGCGCAGAGTCAGCAGCTGCTGGTACAGGGAGGAGGCGGGATGGATCGTTCCCGTCCTGCCTTCTCCCCTGTATGCGACGCTGGGTCTGCGTGACAATGTAAGCGGAGTGGTGACGTCACGCCGCTTACACCGCTCAGCAGCTCCGGACCGGGACGCGAGGACCAAGGTGAGTACTTTTTTTTATTTTATAATTAGCTACAGGGGCATCTACTGGATACAAGGGGGCATCTACTGGATACAAGGGGGCATCTACTGGATACAAGGGGGCATTACTTTTACAAGGGGGGCATCTAGGATACAAGGGGGGGATCTACGGCTACAGGGGTATCTATGGCTACAAGGGGGGCATTTTTTTTTTTAAAAAT
>JAODAL010037335.1:0-40523 GCA_025379985.1 Phyllomedusa bahiana
ACGCATCCAGGAATCGCAGTTGAGGATCGTCGCCTGTCATCGCTGGTCGGGGCCCTTGAAATCTCAGTAACGAAACAGCGTCGCCAATCTTCCTTCATGGTTAATGCAACCTCCCCAGCATCTTCCCCCTCGCCTCCCATCACGGAACAAATGTCGTCATCCAACAAACAGCATCCGCCAACAAAAGAACCCCAAATGTCAACTCGTGTCCCCACCACTGTGGAAAAAACCATTTCTGAAGACCTCTTTTGATGACAAGAGCGGTTGGGGTCAAAAGGCATTTTTAAAAGATCAAGGGGCCAAAGAGGATTTTTTGCTGCCTGACCCCCAGTTACTGAGCCATCAGGGAGAAAAGGGAAACCCGGGTCAATGGGCAAAAACCCCAGCGGTCGCAACCCTTGCAGCCCTCTTGCATTACCCAGCTCCTGGATGCAGAATGCAGGACGAGAAGTCACCTGGTTGATGATGATGATGACGACATTCGGATCCAACGTGGTCTTTTCAGCAAAATTGCTTGCGAGCGCTTCATCACGGAGAGGAGAAGACGGGGGGTAGTTCATACGGGCCCGCCTAAAAAAGGGGAAGGGGGGCCAAGAAGTCCGCGAATATTCCGCCACCAGGGCAGCGCAAACCCCGCCCCTCGTTTATCGCCGTAAAAAAGGGTCCGGGACCTCTCAAGCCTGGGCCTTTTTTGAGAAACCTCTGATTACCCAGCATGTATAGCCCCTTTCCCGAAAACGCATAAGAGAGGCAAAAACCCTTTGGGTGGTTAACCACCACCAACAGTCTAGTCCATTGCAGGAATGTATGGTTTTAAAGGGGCAACACTTGGCCAAAAAAAGGGCCCGACCGACGCCGGGGCCCCCAACCCCTGTCACACCCCTGTCTCCGCCTCCCCTCCTCCGCCACCACCCGCGTTGCCAGCTGCCCATGTCTCCAGAGTCAGATCAGGGGGTCAACCTCCCTTCAGCCTCCAATGTCCCCAGTACCACCCCACCACCAGAACCCTCCACCCTTTTCCCCCCGCCCGTTTGACGACCTCACGCCGTACGTGGCCATCTAGCAGCCCCTTCTGTCTTCCAGGTTTGGGGGCAGAAGAAACACTTAACCCAAACCATCCCCAAAACCAAAAGCCTGAATATCGCATTTGGGGGGCTTTTGGGCCTTGGGGAAAAATTCCCTTTCCGTCTGGGAAACCCGATGGGGTTCCGCCACGTCATGGCCCTTGTGCCCCCAAAACCAATCGACAGCATTTCTTTTCCAGAAAAGCCGTCCCGCCCCAGCCATCCACGTGCATCCCAAAATTTAAAGCGCTTGTCGCACTTTCCGGGAAAAATCAATCTCACCACCGACACATTGACTGTAAGCACGGGCCCAAAGGGCCCCTAAATCTCTGTGAAACTCACTGGGGATGTCTCCCCGGTCATGCGGGGGCTCTCGGGTCGGGGCATGCTCTTCAAAACCGATGGGTGGGCAGGCTCTTTTCCCCCCAAAGGCCCCTTTGGGGGCATCACGGGCCCCAAAAAACCAGGCCTTGTTGAAATTAATCGTCTTGGGGACCGCCCATACAGGTCAAGCTGTGGACGGGTCTCTGCAACGAGACCGAGCGCTGGCTAGGTGACAAGAACCTTGTGCCAGGCAAGGTGGTGTGCGATAACGGGCGAAATTCACTGGCCGCCCTTAAGATCGGTAGGCTGGAGCACATCCCTTGCCTGGCACATGTCATGAACCTTGTCGTCCCGAAATTTCTAAAGAGCTACCCGGGTCTGGACTGCCTGCTGAAGAAGGCTCGAAGTCTAAGTTCGCACTTCGGCCGTTCGCACCCTGATTCGTCCCGCCTGGCTGCGTTGCAGCATCAGCTCGGCCTCCCCGTCAACCGTCTCATTGTTGATGTGGCAACACGCTGGAATTCTACCCTTCACATGCTCCAGCGATTGTGGCAGCAGCGCAATGCCATTACGCAGTACGAAGTGACACATGGCCTGACAAGCAGCGGTGCAGACCTTGGGGTGTTGAGCCACCGAGAGTGGAGGCAGGTGAAAGAGCTCTGCACCATCCTTGCCAGTTTTGAAGAAGCCACCAAAATGGTCAGCGCAGACGATGCCCTTGTCAGCATGAGCATTGTGATGATCTTAGTTCTGGAACGATCGTTGGACACTCTGAAACAACAGGTCCCGCCAGCGACGGAGGAGGAGACGGACACAGATGCGGACACGGAGCCTTTCTCTCCGTCGAATCCACAAGGCCTGACAGTTTCTCAATTTTATCGGTCTTCATTAGGCAGTGGTTCGGGGTCCAGGGCTAGTGCAAGGGGGCGCATCAGCTCTCAGGGTGCATCATCTCAGGCAACTCAGGGCTGTGTTGAAGCTGTGCCAGAGGAAGCGGAGGAGGAGGAGGTATTCCTAGACACCGACGTTACCGACGTCCCTGCCTTGGAAAGAGGTTGGCGCGAATTTGAGGCGGAGGAGGAAGATGAGGAAGATCAGTTTGCTAGTGCCCCTCGACCCAGAGGCTTGGGAAATCAAGGCTCCATCTCTCACATGAGTGCTTGGATGCTCCATTTCCTCCAACATGATCCTCGCATTACGGCCATCAAAATGAACAACAGTTACTGGGTGGCCACCCTCCTGGATCCCCGGTACAAAACAAAACTCAGCACTTTCCTTCCACCCACCCAAATAGAGAGTAAAATGCGGAAATGGAACCTTGCTGATTGATCAACTGGGAACTTGTTGTGTCTGATTCCGTTCTTCAAATTCACGGGGGGAACAACATCACGAGGCGCGTAGAGTGCCAAGTGCCGTAGCGGCGCACAGCAGCAGGCAAGGTGGCAAAACCCAAAAAGGGTAACCTCTGGCAATTTTTATTTACCACCTCACCAACGCATGCAATGCAGGGCACAATCCAACCCGAGAGACCCCTTAAGTCATGGTGCCAAATTCGCGTCTAAACACCGTGTTTTTGGATGTTTCCGGACCCAATAGATTTGGGACCAAAAATGGACGAATGCCCGAGCTCACCCCACCCATGAGGTTTTGCCTGCCCAGCAGCCCGTCATTCTGGGGGGACCTTCACACAGCGGGAGGTGTCATTACAGAAAAAACGCACCCAAAATTTCCCCACAAATAATGTGGTCGTTTGACTTTCATCAAGATGAATCAGGCATGGATCTTGAGATTTGTGGCCCCAATTTTGCCGGGTCACCTTGTTGCCGGTTTTAAATTCACATTCCCCTTCAAACAGAAATGGTCCTCTTGAAAACTTTTTTTTAAAAATCATTTCTATGCAATTTTTATTCCTTTTCCAAAAGTTCATTTTCCTGGTTTTGCTGTGGGAGACGTAAAAAACACAAGGGTTTTATGACAAAAACCCCTATTCCATTTTTCTCATTTACTTTTAAAAATTTTTACATTTTCAATGGGTTTTGAGTCAGTTGCTGTGAATACAGCAAATTATGGTCCTTTGGAAAAAATGTGGTTTTTAAAGTGGCATTTCCCCTCACAAATTTTTAAAAGTGGGTGAGAAGTCAATTTATAATTTTTTGGGGTCATGTTGGTGAGTAAAGCATATCAGGGCCTTTGAACAAAAAGGCTTCTAAGTGGGATTTTTCCCCCAAATTTTAAAAGTGGCTGGAATTTTTTTATAATTTTTTGGGGCTTGGCTTTGAAATGCAGCAAAATTTAAAGGGCTATTCAAAAAAAAAAAATTTTTTTAACGACATTTGTTCTTACAATTGTCCCAATGGGGTCAAGGGTCATGCTTTGAATTTTTGGGGGCATTTTGCTGTGACATGCAGCTATATACAGGTCCCCATTAAAAAAAATTTTGTTTCTAACATGACATTTGTTCTTCACAATTGTCAAGAGTGGGCTCAAGGGTGAGCTGGTAGCCTGTCTGAAACCAGGAATAAGTAGGACACTGTTAAGTGGACGACATATTGACAAAATCGACCTTTGTTTTTGCAAATCGATAACATTACTATCAATCCGTGTATTGAGACAACCCATTTAATAACAATGTAAAAAAGAGCAAACAAAGACAAGGTGGGATTCATCCTATTTTAAAAATGTGTTTTCTAGAATTAAACTACAAAAAAACTTGAATGGTACAAAATAGTGCTGTAAAAATTCCCTCTGAATTGTACATGGGAGGTACAGGAAAACCTTACAGCATGTAGTTTATTCAGAGGACATGGAAGTATGGAGCACGGACAGAGAACAAAGTAACAGGACAATTTCCTCCAGCACTTTGAGTAAAATGAGAAAAAAACTGCCAAGAAAAAAGGGCACATGGGTGAACAGGAGCTTTAACCACCTAGTATTTTCCCAAGAGTACAAGCCAATTGGTCCGCACTCATACGGGAGTGGGCAAGCGCTAACCAACGGACTAGTGACAGATATGTCCAGCTGAAACAAAATGGAGTTGATAAAGACTCCTTTTTTTCGGCACTTATTTCATCTAGAGGGTCATGCAGGGATTTTGAGCTCTGCTGTGCGCCCAGAGACAGGTATAGTCAATGACCAGGTTCAACTAAAATGGGTGGGTTCAAAGACGGGCCAATTTCCGGCACTGTTGATAATCTGTAGTGGTCAGACAGGTTTAATGGTCATTCTGGCGGTACAGAAAAGAATATAGTCAATGTCCAGTTCAACTAAAAATGAAAGGTTTAAAGACGGTCCTTTTCCCCCGGCACTTTTAATTATGGGGGTCAGAAGACAGGTTTAATGGTCATACATGCGGTCCAACGACAGGTCTAGTCAATGTCCATATCAACTAGAATGGTGGTTGGAGAATACTCCTTTTCACGGCAGCTTTTTTTAATCTTGGGTCATGCAGGTTTGTGGGCTACATGGCTGCAGATTCCAGGACAGGGATATTCCATGTCCATGGTTCAAGTAAAATGATGTTCAAATCTTATCTGCCTTCTGGCACTTTTTTAATTTGTGGGTGATGCAGTGGTTTAAGGGTCATGCTGTGGTACAAGACAATATGGATCAGTAAATGTGTTTGACTTTTTTTTCTCTGCAGGCTTTTATAACCTAGAGTGTGTTGCCTAAGATTGTAGCCATGTATCCATTTGACCGCTGAGGATTTAATTCCAGCTCTCCGCCCTGTTTGGGTGTAAGAATTAAGGTGTTGTTTGCTCTCCCCATAGACTTTATTGTCATCAGTGATAATTATCAATCGTACCTAAGGGCAAATATCGTTGTCGGATGATGGACGACTATCGGACCGATGGCGATAGTTCAACATAAACGCATCAAACACCTAACAATACAGCTATTGTAAAAAATTATGATGATAATACATTGTGTGTTTATTTTGTCAACCTATAAATACACCTGTGTGTGACATACAGAATTGCTGTATTTCAAATTTTAAGTACAAGTTTTTCTCCTATGAACAAAAACAGTTCCGTACCCAAAGTAAAAAAAACACTATTTGAAATGTATAGGATAATAAAAGGTGGTTTTTTGCACCTATAAATACACTGCGTGCTGACTACAAAATGCTGTATTCAAAATTTTAAGTGCAAGGAGGCTCTATGAACAAAGCAGGACTCTGCGCCAAAGTGAAAACAGTTATTAAATTGTGTACGTATAATAAAAATGAGCGTTTTTGCACCAATAAATACACTTGAACAGAGTACTAAAAAATGCTGTATGTCAAATTTAAAGTGCAAGATGTGGCTTTATGAACAAAACTAGGCCGCAACAAGTAAAAAAAAACAACCTATTTTGAAATGTAAACAGATAATAAAGAGTCGTTTTTTTATTGCACCTATAAATACACCTGCTATGACTACAAAATTGCTGTATTCAAAATTAAGAGCTAGGTGGCTCTATGAACAAAACTGGGCCACACCAATGTAAAAAAAACACCTATTTGAAATGTATACGGATAATAAAAGGTGTTTTTGCACCTATAAATACACCTGCGGTGACTAGAAAAGTTCATTATCCTATTGTAAGAACAAAGTGGGTCTTTGAACAAAACTGAGCTGCGCCAAAGTGAAAAAAAACTTAATTAAATCATGTACAGATAATAAAAGATGAGTTTTGCACCTATCAAATACACCTGCAGTTACTAGAAAAGATCTGTATCCTAATATAAGGACAGGCTGCACAAAATACAAGCTAATATTTCACCAAAAACTGGCCAAAAACTGTTAATGAAAACCCATTTCAATGCAGGGTCAAAGCAGAGTCTGGGCTGCACAATTATTCACTCTCCTTTCAAAAGCCTGCCTGCCAGCCTGTCTGTCTGTGTTCGCCCGCACCCCCTTGGCTCCTCTCCCCCGCAGCTGTACAGCGCTAGATGCTCCTTTAAAATTCCCAGCCTAAGTAACTAAAAACTGAAAATCTCTCTACCTAAATTCTAATGTTCTCAGCTAAAAGCATGGTTGTCTGTGTGAACAAGGAGAATAGTTTTGCTGAGCTGTTTTGAGAGAGACCGAGCACACGTCCTGCTCTTATGAGACACAGACACACACTGATCATGAACAGGAAGGGCTGTTCTATGTAAAACGAGGTCATGTGATTTTTCCAGCCAATCACAACCATACACATCCCAGTCATGACGTCGCACACCCAGCTCACCCTGCTCTATTCTCTAAGCTGATTTGCTGGCCGCTAAAATGACAGGAAGCGTTGAAAATGGCGCAATATTAATAGATTATGCGTAGATTTTAACCTAAATTATCGCGTGATCAAAAAAATCCGATCAACATAAAAAACCGTGCCGCTTTCAGCTTTGTCGATAATAATCGCTCAACACTATTCATCAGGATGCCATAAAAAATTATGCAAAAACTGTATACATTCACTAAATAGGCAACTAAGGCTATGTTTGCCCTATAGAAGTCTATGGCCTCATCACTGTCTTGCTGCGCTATGTGTTGGGATAAATTGTTACTGTCCAGAAGAATGTCCATTTATTTTAGAAAGTTAAAAGCTTATGTTCACAAACATGTTATGACTAAGGGCTATAATAACATGAATGTGTAAATAATTGCATGTTTGTGAGCATAAGCTCTTAGCATTCTACAATTACCTTTTGGATTTTATGGAATACTGGACATTTATCTATACTGGACCCTGAGCTGATGGAGGTTCTCACACTTTTGCACCCAAAATATAAAGGGATAGTGATCTGGATTTTTGCTATTTTGTACAAAATCTTTATTTTAATCTTGGAGATATCACAAAGTTGATAAAACGCTATGTGAACAGAGCCTTATAGCCAAACACAATCTAACTAAACTAATAACTGTAACGGTAGACTTACCAAGACGCCATGCCAGAGATGTGAATCCTCTGGACCACCGCAAGCAGTGGTATAAGCCACACCAGGGAGCGGAGTCTAAGTAGGTCCGGTATTCACCAAAGCCCGCCGCAAGGCAGGTTGGGCTTGCTGCGTGGAATACTACAAGGTTGCTACCCCTGATACGACTTGCTTGCAGTGGCAGCCGAGGTGCAGCGTAGTACAAAATCGTGAAACAGGCTTGTAGTCAGTGACAGGCAGGAAGGTCAGGACAGGCGGCAATGGTTCGTGGTCAAGGGACGGAGGCAACAGGAACGGTACACGGAATAACAGGAACAGACTTATGGAATACTTCCTCGCAAGGCACAGGGCACTATTGATCCGGCAGAGAAAGATAGGAAGAGGCATGGTTAAATAGGGACATCGCGTGGTGATCGCAATCGGCGGTGCGCTGGACCTTTAAACTTAACAGAGCCAGCTCGCACACACCCTAGAGAGCGGGGACGCACACATTGGGAGGCACAGATGTCGACTGGATCGTGGACAGGTAAGTAGGGTTGGGACAGTGCTGGGGAACGAGCGTGTCCATGGCCTGACATATGGGTTCTGAAGCCACTCACCAGTGGAACACAGGTGCACCTGCGACCTGGTGTGAGGGTTGCAAGGAGCACCCATGACAGTTCCCCCCCCCCCATTTGGCCTCCCCCTCTGTCTGGCCTGGAGGAATTTCTGGAATAACTTATGGTCCAGAATATTGTCTTCTGGCTCCCAGGACCTTTCTTCTGGCCTGAAAAACTTTCAGTCAATGAGGAAATGTCCCTTCCCCCTGATCTTCTTCATGGCTAGAATCTCCTTTATAGTAAAGATGTTGCTGGCGTCAGTTTCAGGAGCAGGAGGAGCTACTTTCTGAGAGAAACTATTCAGAACTAGCGGTTTCAGAATAGAGACGTGGAAGGAGTTCGGGACACGCATTGTGGGAGGAAAATGGATCTTATAGGCCACTGGGTTAATTCATTTCAACACCTTGAATGGCCCCAGGAAACAAAGGCCCAGTTTGTACCTGGGGATCTTGAGTCGAATATATCTGGCCGACAACCACACCTTGTCACCTTTAATCTGGTTGTCAAACTGTTTCTCAAGTCTTCCACCCATCTGCAAGACATTCTAAAAATGGCCAGGAAACTTTGCATGAACTTCAGCCATTCCCACACCACCAAGCACACCCTCCTTGAGCTGCAGCGGTAGAACTGCCTCCCTTAGCATAGGCTGCTATGCAACGTTTCTACCCTTTGGAATTCCAGCCTCCATATGTTGGACCGACTCTATGAACAGAGAAAGGCCATTAATGATTTCTTGGTGATTCAAATGGACAGGAGTACTCCCCTGTATAATTTTGATGTCAACCAGTTGCAACTCATACGTGACACCTGCCGTTTGTTCAGGCCCTTTGAGGGGGCCACGTTATTTGTCAGTCGCCAGGACTACAGGATGAACAACTTCATTCCACTGCTTCATGTTCTTGAACAGATGCTGCAAAATCTGTCTGTGCAGGGGACTGGAGATGTGGCGACTACATCTCACGGCCACATGAGTCTGGTGGGGGCTGAACTGGAGGAGGAGGAAGAGGAGGAGGAGGACATTGGAGCACAAGCAATGTCTGGCAAAATGAGTAGTTTTACTACCAAGGTGACAGGATAGGAGGAGCAGGAGCATCAAGGAGAGGGAGATGAGGAAGACGAGGCAGATGACCCAGACACACCGTGGCAGTATACAGTGGTGATGGAGGCAGCGAGTCCCTCAGAGTCACTTGCGTAGATGACCCGCTGCATGCTGATTTGTTTGGCTAGTGACAGCCAAATAGACACCATCCGGCAGAGGGATGACTTCTGGCTCTCCATCCTCTTGAACCCTCGCTACTGGTCCAAAATGGGGGCCTTTTTTTCACCTGCTGAGAGGGAGGACAAACCCAAGTACTATAGAGAAATCCTATGTAGTCAGTTTGCCACTGCCTATCTGCACCATCATTCATCCTCTAGCAGGTCTGACTGGGGGGGTTCCTCAACACTCACATATGACTGCCACGGCTGCTGTGGGTGGTGGGTGGTAGGAGCAGTACCAGCTCCATCAGCAGCAACCTGAGTCTGGAGTCATTGATGAGCAGCTTTCTTCACCCGCCTAGTGAGGAAGGTACTCATCAGCAACAGCAGCAGCACCTGGAGCAGACCTTGGACCAGCAGGTGGTGGCCTACTTGGACAGCACCCTGCCACCCCATATTAAAGATCTGCTGGACTACTGGGCAGCCAAACTGGATTTGTGGCCACAACTTGCCGAGCTTGCACTAGAGAAGCTGTCCTGCCTGGCCAGTAGTGTGGGTTCAGAGTGGGTGTTCAGTGCAGCGTGGGCCATAGTTACCCCAAGGAGAACTCGCTTGTCCACCTGAAATGTGGAGAGACTCACCTTTGTCAAGATGAATCAGACATGGATCAGCCAGGAATTTCACACACCACTGCCTGATGCATCAGATTAGATCAGCCATGCCACCTTACCCATACTTTGACAAATGAGTCTCTATTCTTCTGGCTACCTGCCTCAGCTACTATTCTGATGCTGCCACCTGCCTGATGCCACACATCTTCTGCCTGCTGCTCCTTCTACCACCCACCATCTTTAGCACTGACTGGTATTGCCACCAACCTCCCTACTCTTCACTCTTATATAGCCTTCTGATGCTGTTGCCACCTCACCACTCAGGTCTCCTCATGCTGCTGCTGCTGTCACTTACAGGCTATGTCACCATGTCACTCTCTAGGTGGCTGCTGCTGCTGCCACCTCCTCATTATGTCACCTAGCTGGCACCACCTCAAAAGTATGTCATTGTGCCACTCTACTGCCCGATGCTGCTGCTGCTGCCGCCACCTCCACACTGTATAATTGTGCCAATCTGTGGCCTACTCATGCTGCTGCCACCTCCACAATCTGTCATTGTGCCAGTCTGTGGCCTACTCATGTTGCCGCCACCTCCACACTTCATCATTGTGCCACTTTGTGGTTGACTCATGTTGCTACCAACTGACTACTCTCTCACTCGACCACCCTGTTGTTTCCTAATGATGCTTCCACCCTCCACAACTCTATGACATTGCCACTATGTTTGGTTTTCCCCTTCTTTTAATCTGTCAGAGGAATGAAAAGGACAAATACAACCGATTGTGTCTTCGGAGAAGCAGCAAGGCCATGGTCCTTTGTTTGCATCAGGATTGTCTGATGATTAGGTAGCCAAAAGCAGGACATAGATACAAAACACAGAAGACATGCAAATATTCCATTTACTTGCCATCTATGTTTTGGATCAACCCCTGTTTCTTTTTGGCTTTAGCAATACTGATGGATTATTGACGGATCAAAAGCAGACATTGACGGATCAAAGGAAGGGCAAAATGACCAGTGATGTCAACTCAAAATTACTGCAGACACCCTCTCCACTCATTCGGGGAGGGTGTGCTCAAGTATCAGCGTTTAACAGTACAGGTTCTGTCATAATCTGTGGAATCATCTGATGACGGTATAAAAGGAGTGCGCTCTTTGACACTGTATTGGGATCTTGGCCCTCTGCTCAGTTCTTTCTCGCTGGCGCTGATATTACCTTGTCAGGCTGCATTCCTACTTCAGTTATTTGATCAGTTTTGACCCCGTAACTGCCCAGATAAGTGAAGTGTGAATCGATTCTAATCTAATCATTCTGCATGAAACAATGTTCTACAACACCATACAGGAGCACTGCAGCCAGTAAATAGCTGTTTTTAACAAAATACATTTGGATGGAAACAAATTTTGGGGGAAAATTCGGTGAATTGGCCGAATCAAATTTTTGAGCAATTTGCTCATCTCTATTTCACGAGCACAATAAATACGAGATTCAACAAACTCTCCAAAAACATCCTTGACAAGATCAGACCACCAATAAAAACATTATATCAGAGAACAAGAGTTTTGTACCCCAGGATGTCCAGTAACTCAAGATTAATGTCCCCATATTAGTATCTTCTTCCGCAGTGTATGTCTTACCCGGGGGAACACGTTGGAGGTTCACGGGAGGCGCAAAGATCAGACGTTCAGGGGGACTGATGTGCCGAGGAGCTGGTTCTTCCCTTATCACATCAGAGGCACAGGAAAGGGCATATGCTTTGACATTCTTCTCTGCAGGGTGAAAATGAATTAGAAAATCGAACCGGGAAAAGAAGAGGGACCATCGAGTTTGGCGCAAGTTTAGAGATTGGGCTGTCTGAAGGTATAGGAGGTTTTCATGATCGTTCTAGATATTGACCGGGTGACAAGCCCCCTCAAGGAGATAGCGCTATTCTTCCAAAGCCAGATTGATGGCCAGTAATTCCCGGTCCCCAATGGTGTAATTCTTCTCTGTGGAGGAAAAAGTTTTAGAAAAGAAGCCACATGTCAGGGTCTTGCCTTTGGGACCTTTTTAAGCAAGAACCGCCCTAGCTCCAACTGGAGGCATTGACTTCTAGGAAAAATGGCTTCTCTGTATCTGGCCAGGAAAGCACGGGTACAAATACAAATGCCAATTTCAGGCTAGAGAAGGCTTCTTCAGCTGCTGGTAGCCATAGTTTTCGGGTTACCATTCTTCCTGGTGAGTACCACCATTGGGGATACCACCGACGAGAAGTGTGGCACGAACTGCCTATAGTAGTTGACGAAACCCAGAAACCTCTGTATAGCCCGAAGACCGATGAGCCATGGCCAATGCAGGACAGCAGACAATTTAGTTCGGTCCATTTGCAGACCCTTGTCTGAGATAATATAACTGAGAAACGTGAGACTGTTCTGGTGGAAGAGGCAACTTTCAAGCTTGGCATAGAGGCGATTATTCCGTAGGCACCTAAGAACTTGTCTCCCTCACGGCTCTGAATGAGGTTGTAAGCTCCTCACAGGTCCAGTTTAGAAAAAGTCTTGGCTCCAGCCAAAGAGTTCAGTAATCAACAGCAAGGGGTAACAGTTCTTAATGGTTATCTTATTAAGACAGCGGTAATCGATACAAGGACATAGGGAACCATCTTTTTTTCTCCACGAGAAAAAAACGGGTGCTGGCTGGAGAGGAAGACTTACGAATAAACCCCTTCAAGAGGTTCTCTCGGATGTAGGCCGATATGGCCTGAGTCTTTGGTACTGACAAAGGATAGACCCTGCCCCAGAGAGGAAACATACCGGGCAGCAGTCTATAGGCCAGTCATAAGGGCGATGAGGGGGAAGAGTCTCAGCTTGCTCATCAGAGAAGACGTCCACCAAGTCTTTGTATGGAGCGAGAAAAAATGACAAAGGCTTGGATGGTGTTAATTGAGACGTGGGATGTACCGGACGAGGTGCCACCATACAGCAAGACTGGCAGTCTTGAATCCAACGCGTGACTTTGTCCATCTTCCAGTTAAGCATAGGGGTATGGCGCTGCAGCCACGGAAGCCCCAGAAGAATAGCCGAGGAAGAACGAGGTAACACATAGAAGGCAATCTTCTCTTTGTGAAGCACCCCACATGAAGAAACATTGGTTCAGTGAGATACAGAATGGAGTTGCTTAGAAGTTCATTGCTCACGGAGGAGATGACCAAGGGCTTGTCAAGGCAGACAACCGGAAATTGCTACTTAGTCATCAGGGAAGCATCCATGAAATTCCCAAGTGATCCAGAGTCCAGAAATGCAGCAACTTGGAACTGGATTCCTGACCCAGACAGGATCTGTGCTGGCTTGGTCAGACATGGAGAGGGATTATTCACACCTTGGGATGCCTGTCTCACATAGCCTAGGTGCATGCATTTCCCAGAAGTTGCAGATGGAGTGGGCAACCACTGCGAAAATGCTCAGTTCTGGCACAATAGAGGCATAAATTCTCCTCATTTCGACTGAACCATTCTTGCTGAGTCAGGTGGACTTGCATCGGTTCTTTGGTAGTAGGCAGAGACTGAGGCAGTGGAGGCCTTTGAAACACTGGAGCGAGACGGGCATGACGGCACGACTGGACCGTATCACATTCTTGGCGGAGATCAATGCAGGTGGCCAAGTAAGTAAGATCACCCAAGGTAAATAGAAGATCCCGTGTGGCCAGCATGTCTTTTTCTCTGCTGTAGAGACCCTTTTTGAATGTGGCACACAGGGCTACATCGTTCCAAGAAAGTTCCGAGGCCAGAGTGCAGAACTGAACAGTGTAATCTCTGACAGAGGAGTCCCCTTGACGTAGGTTCAGGAGCACTGTTTCGACAGAGGACGCACGTGCCGGCTCTTCGAAAACGCTGTGAAATTTGGCCTGGAAGGTCTGTAGATTGGCTGTCACCAGATTGCTTCTGTCCCAGAGGGGAGTGGCCCAGGCCAGGACTTTCTCAGAGAGAAGACTGACCACAAATGCCACATTGGAGAATTCGGTCAGGAACTGATCAGCCATCAGTTCCACATGCATGGAGCATTGGGTAATGAACCCTCTGTAGAGTTTAGGGTCTCCATTGAACTTAGTCAGCAATGACAACCAGAGCTTGGGGTCCATGGGCACCAATGGAACTGTGGCCTCAGAAGACGTAGCTGGAGAAGACTGCGGCTGCTGCTGGGTAGAGAGGAGCTGCGACATCATGGCAAACAGTTGGTTTAACTGCTGCGTCTGTTACGCAATCTGTTGCGCCACTATAGTGGTGAGGTCCATGACGCTTGGCAGAGGCACCTTGGTGGGAGCCATAGCCGGATCAAACTGTAATGGTAGGCTTACTGAGATGACAGGCCAGAGATGTGGATCCTCTGGACCACCGCAAGGGGTTGTATAAGCCACGCCAGGGAGGGGAATCTAAGTAGGTCCGGTATTCACCAGAACCCAACGTAAGGAAGTTTGGGTTTGTTGCTGCGGAACACTATCAGTTTGCTACCCCTCATGTGAAACAGGCTCGAAGTTGGGGACAAGCAGGAAGGTCAGGACAGGCAGCAAAGGTTCATGTTCAAGGGATGCAGTCAACAGGTATGGTCCATGGAATAACAGAAGACTTATGGAACACTTCCATAGTAGAGGAAGAGGCATGGTTAAATAGATACAGTGCGCTGTGACTGCCACTCACAGGTGCACTGGCCCTTTGGATTTAACAGAGCCAGCACACGCGTCACGGCTCCCTAGGGAGGCAGAGACAATGGCTGGAGTGTGGAGACGTGAGTAGCTAAAGAGTTCTAAAGAGCGATCGTGGCCATGGCTAGTGATGAGCGATTGCGTCAACTATCGTCATAGGATCGATAGTCGATATCGGAAATTATCATGATAATATCCGATATCCGATAATAGATAATCGCCGATGACTAGTGTTGAACGATTATTATCGACAAAGTTGAAATCGGCACAGTTTTTATGGTGATCGGATTTTTTAGATCATGCGATAATTTAGGTTAAAATCTGTGCATCATCTATTAAGATCGCACCATTTCGTCACTTCCTGTAATTTTGGCGCCAGCAAATCAATTACAGAATAGAGCAGGTGAGATGTGGTTGCGACGTCATGACTGGGATTGTATGTTGCGATTGCCTGGAAAAATCACATGACCTCGTTTTACATAGAACAGCGTTTCCTGTTCAGCCTCAGTGTCTCTCAGCGTCTCAGAGCAGAAGGACGTGCGCTCTGCTTGTGTCCAAACAGCTCAGCGAAATTATTATATTTCTTCACAGAGAAATCTCTACTATTAGCTGTGATCCTTACAATTTAGTTAGATTAGAGATTGGAAGATTTTATATAGTTAGGTAGAGAATTTTAAAGGAGCATCTACCACTGTAAAGTCACGGGGCGGAGGGGAGGGGGGGGCCCCCCGCGGGCGAACACATAAAAGCTCTATAAAGAATACTAGATAAAGTTCACCAAGACCTAGTGTAGACATTGCAATAGCTTTATTATTAACAGTTTTCTATTGAAATATTTCCTGGATATTGGGCAGCCTGAACTTATAGGATACACATCTTTTCTAGTAACTGCAAGTCTCTTTGTTAGGTGCAAAACTCCACTTTATTATCAGTATACATTTCAGATAGGTTGTTCATTTTCAATTTTGCCCATTCCACCTTTGTTGATATATCCACCTGTTGTACTTAAATTAGAATCCAGCAAGTCAGCACAGGTTGATAGTGCCAAAAATACCTTGTAATATCGGAATAAATTTCAGATACGTTTTTTTTGACTTTGGCGCACTACAGCTTTGTTCATTGAGGCACCTTGCACTTAAATGTGAATACTGCAATTTTGTAGTCACCAAAGGGGAATTGATAGTGGCCAAAAAATAACTTTTATTATCCGAAAACATTTCAGATACGTGTTGTTTGAGTTTGGCGCACTACAGCTTTGTTCATTGAGGCACCTTGCACTTAAATGTGAATACTGCAATTTTTTAGTCACCACAGGTGAATTGATAGGTGCCAAAAAATACCTTTTATTATCCGATACATTTACGGTACGTGTTTTTTGACTTTGGCGCACTACAGCTTTGTTGATAGATCTACTTTGCAGTTAAATTTGAATACAGCAATTTTGTAGTCACCACAGGTGAATTGATAGGTGCCAAAAATACCTTGTATTATCCGAATACATTACAGATACGTGTTTTTTGCACTTTTGCCCAGTCCAGATTTGTTGATAGAGCCACCTTGCAGTTAAATTTGAATCCAGCAATTGTGTAGTTACCACTGGTGAATTGATAGGTGCCAAAAAATACCTTTTATTATCCGAATACATTACAGATACGTGTTTTTGACTTTGGCGCACTACAGCTTTGTTCATTGAGGCACCTTGCACTTAAATGTGAATACTGCAATTTTTTAGTCACCACAGGTGAATTGATAGGTGCCAAAAAATACCTTTTATTATCCGAATACATTTCAGATACGTGTTTTTTCACTTTGGCGCACTACAGCTTTGTTGATAGATCTACTTTGCAGTTAAATTTGAATACAGCAATTTTGTAGTCACCACAGGTGAATTGATAGGTGCCAAAAATACCTTTTATTATCCGAATACATTACAGATACGTGTTTTTTGCACTTTTGCCCAGTCCAGATTTGTTGATAGAGCCACCTTGCAGTTAAATTTGAATCCAGCAATTGTGTAGTTACCACAGGTGAATTGATAGGTGCCAAAAAAAAACTTTTATTATCCGAATACATTACAGATACGTGTTTTTTCACTTTGCCGCACTACAGCTTTGTTCATTGAGGCACCTTGCACTTAAATGTGAATACAGCAATTTTGTATGAAAAATTTCTCCTCCCTCTCGTAGAAACCAATCGGGTCGGAGAAAGGCTATCAGGAGAAAAAGCGCAACTGGATTCCTTTTAAATAACAACACCGTATACCACTACAAGTTTCGTGCTCACCTGGTTTAGCTGTACTTGATCGGTACAGCACGAAATCGAGCTTAGTGTTATTTAGAACGGTGGCGGTGGTGAGCGGCTCCCGTCCTTTCCCGCCGATGAACGCCACGAGGACGCCAAAGGAGCACCCCTTGGAGTGAAAATTTAGTATTAGTTACACTTGATGTGACCTCACTTTATTCCAATATTTCCCATAAACTCGGTTTACAAACAGTCCAAGAGATTTTAGATACAGAACCCATTTTTACCACTCAATTCAAAGACTTCCTTTTGAGAAGTCTAGAATTAATACTTAAAAATAATTATTTTAAATATCATGATGTTCACTATCATCAAAAAGTAGGAGTTGCCATGGGTACAAGAGTAGCGCCATCGGTAGCTAATATATTTATGGGGATATTTGAAAAAAACCATATTAGTGGTCCTAAAAATCCATATATTAAATACATAAAATATTATAGGCGCTTTATTGATGACCTCATTTTAGTCTGGAATGGCCCCATTATGATCTTGAATGAATTTGTTGAATTTTTAAATAGTAATACTTGGGGGATAAAATTTACTATTACTTTTAGTCAGACTGAAATAATATTTCTTGATCTTCACTTATATATAAAAGAAGGAAAAATCATGTCAAAAACAAATTTTAAACAAACCGACTCTAATAGTTACTTATCATTCCATTCTAACCATCAAAAGAAATGGCTAAAAAACATCCCTTTCGGCCAATATAGAAGAATCAAGAAAAACTGCACTGAGGAGCATGAATTTCAAATACAAGCCAGTGCATTAACACAAAAATTTTTGCAAAAAAACTATCCTGAAAAACTTCTAGAGGGAGCGTTGAAAAAAGCAGAAGTGAAAAACCAAACTATGTATCTGGAAACATCTAAAAAAATAATAAAAGAAAAAAATAAATTTGACATATGTTTTGTAACAACTCATACATCCCAATATAGAACAATTCAGGATATTATTATGAAACATTGGAGTCTTCTGCTTAGAGATCCAGGTTTGAAAGGTGTATTACCTTTACGCCCTAAATTTGTATATAGACGTGCTAAAACTCTTAAAAATTCTTTAGCGCCTTCAAAATTAAAACAACACAGTGAAGAGTCTATAGTCCAAAATTCTTCAGCCCCTAAAGGCTCGTTCCCTTGCAAACACCATTGCTGTAAGTGTTGTGATCAAATGGTCACCGGTACTCATTTTACATCTACATCAACAGGTGAGGTTTTTAAAATTAGAGATAACCTCACTTGTGCAAGTTCGTTTGTGGTGTATTTGATAACTTGTAGTTGTAAAATCCAGTATATAGGAAAAACAACGACAAAACTCTCTAGGAGACTCGTGAACCATCGTTATGATGCCCGACATGGGCGATTAGTTTATAGTCTACCCAGACATCTATTGGAAGCTCATAACACGAGAGACCCTATTTTAGTATTCAGCCCATAGAATACATTCCATCTTATATTCCAGATAGAAATAAAAAAATTAGGTTTAAGGGAAATATATTGGATGTACCGTATGAACACCCTTAAGCCATACGTCTGAATGAATTACAGGAAACAATTATTTAAAATATAGAATGAGATATATGTATACAATAATAATATTTATATAAAATATTTTTCTCGTCATATATTATATTTTATATTATTATTTGATTATATGGTAAGTTTTTTACAGAGTGATTTGTTTATATATATGTATATGTAATTTTTATAGCCATTAATTTAATAAAATAGAATAATTGATATACATGACGATGCACACGGGGCGATATACATATATATATGCAAATTATGTGTGGTTATTTTTGTCGTATTTTTGTAATTTTTTGTAATTTTTTTATTATCATATTTATGCAAATTAATTGTGGTCAATGTTTTATTGTTATATGCATTATTATCATTATTATATATATTAATCGTTTTATTATAGGTAAATTATTGATATATTTTTATTGTTGTGAAAAGAACCAAGTATTTTTATGAATGGAACATTTTTGTTTACATGTTGCCACATAGTAGCCTCATTCTCAATCGGGATGTGTATAAAAGACGTGTCTGTTCCATTTAACATTAAGCATCTGATGAAGTGGAGTGTTCTCCACGAAACGCGTTTTAAATGCTTTGAAAAAATTTCCCCCCTTTTTTAAATTTTTCCCACTCTGTTAATTTTTATAGGGAGTTTTTTTTCCCTTTATAAAAACCCCCCTAAAACCCCATTCCCCTTTTTTAAATAGCCTTTTGGGTATCTTAAAAGGGCCCTATTTACTGAAATTTTTTTTAGTCACCACAGGTGAATTGTAGTGCAAAAAAATCCCTTTTATTACCCGGAAATTACATTTCGATCCGTGTTTTTTCATTTGGTGCGGGCCCAGCTTTGTTGTAGATCTATTTTTGAGTTAATTTGTTACAGAAATTTTTTGTAGTCACCCAGGTGAATTAAATTGGTGCCAAAAAAAATCCCTTGTTTTAAATCCAAAAACATTACAGTTTACGTTTTTTTTGCATTTTTCCCCCATTTTCCAGATTTTTTTGTTTAGGGCCCCCTTGCGTTAAAATTTGAACCCAAGCAATTGTTTTGTTACCCACAGGTGAATTATATTTCCCAAAAAAAATACCTTTTATTATCCGAATACATTAAAAGATACGTTTTTTTTTGATTTTGGCGCACTACAGCTTTGTTCATTGAGGCACCTTTTGCCCTTAAATGTGAATTCTGCAATTTTTTAGTCCCCACAGGTAAAATTAAAAGGTGCCAAAAAATACCTTTTTTTATCTAAATAAATTTCAGATACGTTTTTTTTTTACTTTGGCCCCACTACAGCTTTGTTCATTGAGGCAACTTGCATTTAAAATTTTGAATGAAAGAAATTTTTGGGGTGTAAACCACAGGTGAATTGAAAGGTGCCAAAAAATCCCTTTTATTATCAAATTAATTTTTCAGAAAACGTGTTTTTTTCACTTTGGCCCCGGGCCCCAGCTTTGTTGATAGTTTCTACTTTGCAGTTTATTTGAACCCAAGCAATTTTTGTTTTAAATTGAGGGATTTGAGAAATAGCTGTTTTTTGCCGTCTTTTAAAAAGGAGACTTTCCCAAAATTTTCCATACCTTCTCTTTTTTAAAAATATTTCTAAACAGGGGAGGGGAAATGCAGGGGGGAAAGGGGGGGGGGGGGGTTAGGGTTTTGGGGGGGTAGGGTACGGGGGGAAGGTGCTCCTTCCAGTGCTGGGGGGACAACACGCTTCCCACCCCGATAACAGTAGCAGGGACCGTCAGGCCTGTCATCGCGGGGGCCCAGGGCCCGGGTAAAATCTAAAGTAAAACGCCACCCGTCGCCAATTGCCCATTCGGTGGTTAAATGAAACCCGCACCCACCCAGTCTTTATTCCCCGTTCCTCCCAGCACGGCCCAAATTTTCTTCATCAGCAATCACCAGCACCCGTCCAAAATTTTAAAGCACCCAAAAATGTCAACTGTGTACCCACCATGTGGAAATCCTTTTTTTCTGAAAAAATTCTTTGATGAAAAAATGGGGGTTGGGGGGTCAAAAGGCATTTTTAAAAAGTTTCAAGGGGCCCAAAAAGGGGAAATGATTTTCTTCCCCTCGGGGCCCTTTATTTTAGGGTTTCCCAATAAGAGGAAGAAAAGGGAAAACCCGGGTTTTCCAATCGTCGAAAAAACCCCGGGGCGGTGGGGAACGCCTTTGCGGTCCCTTTTGCTTGTGGGCCCGAAGCCCCTGGATGCAGAATGTCAGGACACGAAGTCCCCTGGGGTTGATGATGATGACGATGAAAATTGCAGATCCAACGTGGGTCTTTTCAGAAGAATTTGCTTTGGCCGGCACTTCTTCATGGCCCAGGGGGGAAGACGATGGGGTGGGTGTCAGTGGGGTTTCCCGCCTAAAAAAGGGGAGAGGGCGGTCGCAAAGTGGTGATATGATTCCCCCACCCACGGTCAGCCCCCAAAAAGCTCCTCCCCTTAAAGCCTTTCAAAAAGGCCCAAAGGGACCTCTAAAAGGTGGGCCTTCTTTGAGCAACCCCTTGTTTTCACCCGCGATGTCATATGCCCCCTTTGCCGTAAACCCCTTTGGTAGAGGAAAGCCCCTTGGGGGTTAAACCCCACCCCCAAACATGTCTATTTCACAGGGCAGCGAATGCATGAGTTAAAATGGGGAGGCCAAAAGGGCCAGACCGCCCGCCGGGGGGCCTTTCCAAACATGTCCCCCACGCTTTTTCTCGCCCCCTCCTCTCCGCCACCCCCAAGCGTTTCCCTCACCCCTGCCCATGTCTTTCCCCGATTTCATGATAGGATCAGCCCCGTTTCGGGCCTCCCCCGTGCCCAAATTTAACCCGGCACCCCCAGAGACCACCCTCCCCCTTCCCCTTTCCCGCCAGTTTGAGGCCCCTGCACCCGTACGCGGCCAGTTCGGGGAAACCCACCCTTCCCTGTTTTCCGGGTTTGTGGGGAGCAAAAAAAAAACCTTTAAACCCCAAAACCCATCCCAATCCCAATACCCTGAATGTCGGCATTGCCAGGTTTGGGGGGCCCCTTTGGGAAAATTT
Organism: Phyllomedusa bahiana; assembly: GCA_025379985.1. Classification (NCBI taxonomy): domain Eukaryota; kingdom Metazoa; phylum Chordata; class Amphibia; order Anura; family Hylidae; genus Phyllomedusa; species Phyllomedusa bahiana. Next base: position 21,226 of record JAODAL010037335.1, read on the forward strand.
GTTCCCCTTTTCCGTCGGGTTTGGGGACACAGAGGGGGGGCCGCCACGTCAGGGGCCCTTCCCTTCCCCCCAAATTCCCCGGGATCCCGGGAGCGGGCCATTTCTTTGCGGGAAAAGCCGCCCCCGGGCCCGGGCCCCGGCCATTTTTTTAAACAAAAATTTCAAGCGCTTTGTCGGCTTCTGTGCCCCGGAAAAGTCAATCTAAACCACCAACACGGGGAAATAGTAAGCACGGCCAAGGCCGCTTTATCTTTTTGTGCCCAGCTAAAACTGGGTGAGTTGGGTGGATGTTTTGGGGGGTGACGGTGGCTCTCGGGGTCGGGGCACGTCTTCAAAACCCCCAGGGAGGGTTTGGCGAGTTCTTTCCCCAACCCGGTCCCCCTGGTGGGCTTTCCGTCCCCCAGAAAAAAACCAGGCCGTGTTGAAATTAATCTGTTTGGAGACCACCCAACAAGGTCAGGAGTTTGGTGGACGGTTTCCCCGGAAACGTGCCCCCGAGCGCGGGGCGGGTGAAAAAGGGGAACCTTGTGCCCGGCAAGGGTGGTGTGCGGGGAAATTAGGGGGCAAATTTGGGGGCCCCCCTTTAAAGATCGGGGGGCTGGACCCACTTCCCTTGCGGGGGGCCCTTGTCATAAACCCTTGTCGTGGGGAAAAATTTTTCTAAAAGCTACCCGGGTTCTGGACTGCCTGCTGGGGAAAGGGGCTGGGAAGTCTAATTTCGCATTTTCCGGGCCGTTCGGACCCTGCTTCGTCCCGCCGGGCTGGTATGCGCGGTCAGTCGGCACCCCTTTCAACCTTTCCCATTGTTGAGTGGCAACACACGGGAAATTTTCCCCCCAAAAATATGCTCCAGCGATTTTGGGCAGCAGCCCCCAATTTCCATTATGCAGTAAAAGTGAACAAGGGCCTGAAAAGCGGGGTTTGGGGGCCTGGGGTGTTGAGCCCCGAGAGTGGGGACAGGTGAAAGAGCTCTGCCCCATTTTTCCTTGCGCATGGGCCCCGGGGGTATTTTATTTCCCTGGAAGGATCTTTGGGAAACATTTCTGAAAACAACAGGTCCCGGCCGGAGGGAAAGGAGGGACGGACAAAGTTGGCGGAAAAATGGGGGCCTTTTTTCTCTCTTTTCAAATTTCCACAAGGCCCGAAAAGTTTAAAATTTTTCATCGGTTTCATTAGGCGGGGTTTTGGGGGGTCCAGAGTAGTCCCAAGGTGGCGCTAGCTCTCGGGGTGCATCTTTCAGGCAGTCGGGGCCCTTTTTGTAAAGCTGTGCAGCGGGGAGGGGGAGGAGGAGGAGGAGGTTTTCCTACACGCCGATTTTTAACCAAAGTCCCTCCCCCTTGGGAAAAGGAGGTTGGCGCAAATTTTCGGGGCGGGAGGGGGAAAAGATGAGGAAGATCTTTTGGCTAGTGCCCCTCAAACCCAGGGGTTGGGAAATCAAGGCTCCATTCTAACATGAGTGCTTGGATGCCCCCATTTTTCCCCCAAACCCATGACCCTTTGCTTTTAAGGGCCATAAAAAATGAACCCAACAGTTACGGGGGTGGCCACCCTCCTGGACCCCCAGTACAAAAAAAAAAACTCAGCTTTTCCCCTTCCACCCCCCCCAAAATAGAGAGTTAAAATGCGGGAAAATTTGGAAAACCTTGCGGGATTGGTAAAACTGGGGGACATCTGTTGTTTTCTGTTTCAGTTCTTAAAATGTCAGGGTTTGGAAAAACCGGCGGGAAACTTTTGAAAGCATTTAGATTTGGGGCCAAGTACCCAGTACCCGGGCAGCGAAACACTTTTGGCAAGGGGGGCAGAACCCTAAGGGGGAAAACCTTGGAAATTCTTTATTTACCACCCTCACCAACGCATGCAATCGGGGCCCAAAACCCCTTTCCAACACCCGAGACCAGCTTAAAGTAGGGTTTGCACAAAACTATTGCAATTCAACATCGAGGGTTTTTGTATGTGTTCCGGCCCCAATAGGCTTCTGGGTACCAAAATGGAGGGAATGGCCCGGCTGGCTCGCCACGCATAGGGTTTTTGTCCGGGCCCCTACACCGCGCCCATATTTTTGAGGGGGGCCTTCAGCCCCCGGGAGGGGGGCCCATTTACAGCCCAAAACCCCATCCGGCTTTCCACAATAATGTGGATCGTTTGATTTTTCCAAAAGGTTTGAATCAGGATGGTTTCTCTTGATGTTGTGGCCCCAATTCCCCGAGGTAAACGATTATTTTGCTGGCCCTACTTCAAAATTCCCTTTCCCCAAAACAAAAAGGGTCCCTCTTAAAAAATTATTTTTTAAAAATGATCATTTTTTATTTCCCAATTTTTATTCTCATTTCCCCAAAAAGTTCTTTTTTGTTTGGTTTTGCTGTTGAGGAGACTGTAAAAGAAAACCAAAGGGTTTTCCCATGAAAAAAAACCATATTCCATTTACTAACTTCATCTTTAAAAATTTTTCCCCTTGTGCAGGGTTTTTTTGGGGTATGTTGCCGTGAGACCCAGTTTTAAAATTTGGGTTTCCTTTGGAACAAAATGTGGGTTTCAAAGTAGATTTCTCCATAAAATTTTTTTAACAGGGGCTGGGAAGTATTTTTAAAATTTTTTGGGGTCATTTTGGGCTGTGAGATACACCCAATTTTAATTAGGGGCCCCTTGGAACAAAAAAATGTGGCTTTTAAGTGGCATTTCTCCCTAAACTTTTTTAAAAGGGGTGAGAAGACATATTTAAAAATTTTTTGGGTCATTTGCTTTAAAATTTGCAGCAATACTCGGGTTTCCTATTCAAAAAAAATGTTGTTTTAAAGACATTTGTTTTCGAAATTGCCCAAAAGTGGTTTATGGGTATGTTTTGAATTTTTGGGGGGTTTTTTGCTGTGAATGCAGCTATACTACATTTTCCCATTATAAAAAAAATTTTTGTTTCAAAACAAAACTTTTGTTTTTTTCACAATTTTTAAAGAGTGGTAAAGGGGTTTATGGGTGTCAGAAAAAAAGGAATAGGTAGGACATTGTTAATGGAACAAAATTGAAAAATGACTTTTTTTTTTGAAAGGGATTTTTAAATTTTTAGCTATCAATCCTGTATTGAGGAAAAACCCCATTTAATATAATTTTAAAATAAAGAGAATAAAAGACATGGGGGGTTTTTCCATCTTTTTTAAAAAAGGGTTTTTTTTTAGAATTAAAAAATAAAAACTTCCCAATGTACAAAATAGCTTTTAAAAAATTTTTCCCCTTTGGAAAATTTTTAAAAGGGGGTTTACGGGAAAAAAACTTGCCCAAAGATGTAGGTTTTTCAGGGGAAACAGGGTAGGGGAGCATGGCCCAGAGAACAAAGTACAGAGACCATTTCCTCCAGCACGTTGAATTTAAAAATGAGAAAAAAAATTTGCCAAGAAAAAGGGCACCTGGGTGAAAACCGGAGCTTTAAAACCACCGTATTTCCAAATGAAGCTCAATTGTTCCCCCCCACTTTATCGGAAGGGGCCAAGCCCCTACCCCCGGGTTTTTGGGCTGTTTTCTGAGGGAAGGCTGGAGTTCTTTACACTTCCCTTTCCCCGCTTGGGGTTTAAACACGAAGTTTTCGTATGCTGCGTCATTTAGGCCTTTTTAACCCCCCCTGTTAATAGATGACGGACGCCAGCCCCGGGGTCTCACCGCACCCCCGGTAAAATCCGGCCCTTGGGTCATGCTGGGCCCCCCCCAAAAAAAGGGAACCCCGGAAAGGGTTGTCATATGTCCCAGTGAAACTAAAAATGGTGGTTTTAAAGACTCCTTTTTCCGTTTACTTTTTAATCTGTGGGTCATTTAGACAGGTTTAAGGGTCATGTTCGGTCCGGACAGGGTTTGTAATGTCCAGTTCAAACCCAAAAAGGTCGTTGGGAAAACTCCCCTTTTTCCGGCACTTTTTAATTTTGGGGTTCAGGGCAGGTTTTAAAGGTCCCTACCCGTGGTTTTCCCGGACAGTTCTAGTTTAATGTCCCGTTTAACTAAAATGGTCGTTGAAAAGATTTCCTTTTTTCCGGGGACTTTTTAAATTTTTGGGCAGACAGGTTTAAGGGGCTGGCCCGGGGTCCAAAGGAAAAGGGTTTGTCAATGTCCAGTTCAATTTAAAATTTTTGGGGGTTGAAAGACTCCTTTTTCCGGGGACTTTTTAATCTGGGGGTCAGACAGGTTTTTAATGGTCCATTTCTGGGGTCCAGGACATTTTTTAGTCCCCTGGGCCGTTTTTAATAAAAAGGGGTTGAAAGGGCTCCTTTTTCCCGGCACTTTTTAATTTTGTGGGTCAGACCAAAGGGTTTTAAAGGGGTTTGGGTGCGGTCCAAGGGCGGGTTTGTCAATTTTTAAGTTTTAACTAAATGGGGGTTCAAAGATACTTTTCTTCCGGACCTTTTTTTTAATCTGTAGGTAAAGCAGGGTTTTTTGGGTCATGTGCTATTCCCCGGAAAAGGGATATTCAATGTCCCAAATTTAAGTTAAAAAAGGGTGGGTTCAAAAAAATTTTGCCTTTGGCACTTTTTAATTTGTGGGGTGTGAGGTTTAAGGGTCCTGTTGTGGTACAAGAAGGGATAGTTTGGGAAAGGAAGGGTTCGGGCTTTTTTTCGGGGGCTTTTATAGCCAAAGGGGTTGTGCATAAGATGTAGAGGTATCCATTTGACTGTTGTGGCTGGGGGACTGTTAACTTCCAGCTTCTCCAGCCCTGTTTGGGTGTAAGAAAATTGAAGGGGTGTGGATGCTTCTCCCATAGACTTTAATGGTCATCGGAGATGATCGGACTATCGACTATCGAAAAACATTATCCGATGGTGGCCGACTATCGGACTATCGCCCGATGTCGATAGCCACTGGAATCGCTCAACACTATTGTATCAGCTTATTTGTGCATTGCCGTGTTTTTTTAGTAGTTTAATCTAGAACAACACATTTTTAAAAATAGGATGGAATCGCACCACATCTTTGTTTCCCTTTTCTTTTAAATGTATAAATGGGTTTGTCTCACTACAGGATTGCGAGCTATGTTAAAGATCTTGCAAAAAAACAAATAATTTTAGCAATATTGTGTTCATTATCAGCGTCCTAACTATTTCCTGTTTCTGACAGAACCATCTCCTTGAGCCACTATTGCATAATTGTGAAGAAACAAATGTCCTGTTAGAACACCACATTTTTTACAATAGGACCTGTAGTATAGCTGCATTCACAGACATGCCACAAAAATTCAAAAACATGACCCTTGAGCCACTTTTGACAATTGTGGAAGAACAAATGTCTGTTAGAAACAGAACATTTTTTTTATAATGGGACCGTAGTTTTGCTGCATTTTCAAAGCAGCATGACCAAAAATTTATAAAAAATGAGAAATGCCACTGCAGAAGCCCACATTTCTGTTCCACTGAGCCTGAAATTAATAGCTGTATCTCACAGCTAAACATTACACACGAAAACCATTGGAAAATGCGAAAAAATTCTAAAAGGATGAAGTGACGGTAATGGATATTCGGTTTTGTCATTGAAAACTTGCTGTCTTTTATAGTCTCCTCACAGCCAAAAAAAACCACAAGCAAAAATATATTTTGGGAACTGAGAATAAAAATTGCAGTAAGAAAATGATCATTTAAAATAAAGAGTTTTCAAGATGACCATTTCTGTTTCGAAGAGGAATGTGAAGTAGACCGGCAGAACTAATCGGTGACCTCGGCAATTGGGGCCACAACATCATCAGAGATCCAGCCTGATTCATCTTGATGAAAGTCAAATGATCACATTATCTGTGGCAGCTGGATGCGTTTGTCTGTAATGACTCATCCAGCTGTGCTGAAGGACCCGCTCAGATAGGCGCTGGCTGGCTGGGCAGGACAAAACCTCTATGGCGTGGCGAGCGAGCTCGGGCATTCATCCATTTTGGATACCCAGATGCCGATTGGGCTGGTACAAATAACCAAAACATCGGTGTTGAGACGAGATAGTCGTGCACCATGATCTTAAGCTGGTCTCTGTTTGTTGTATGTGTGCCTGCATTAAATGCGTTGGTGAGGTAGTAAATAAAGATTGCCAGAGGTCCACCAATAGGCTTCTGCCAGCCTTTGCTGCTGCTGCCGCTAGAATTACTTGGCACTCTACTGCTGTCACGCGCTTGGATGTTGTTCCACCAGTGACATTGAAGGAACGTGAAGCAAGATGAAACAGATGTCTCCAGTGATCATCAGCAAGGTCTCCATTTTCCTGCATTTTACTCTCTATTTTGGTGGGTTGGGAAGGAAAATTGGCGAGTTTTGCTTTGCACCGGGGATCCAGGGAGGGTGGTCCAACCAGTAACTGTTGTTGCATTTGATGGCCTTAATTGCGAGGATAATGTTTGGAGGAACATGGAGCATCCAAGACACTCATGTGAGAGATGGAGCTGATTTCCCAAGCCTTGTTTGGTCGAGGGGACATAGCAAAAACTGTTCTTCCTCATCTTCCATCCCTCCGCCTCAAATTCGCGGCCAACCTCTTTTCCAAAGGCAGGGACGTCGGTAACGTCGGTGTCTAAGGAATACTTCCTACTCCTCCTACCTCGCTTCCCTCCGGAACAGCTTCAACACAGCCCTGACTTGCCTCAGAATGGATGCAAGCTGAGAGCCTGAGGCGCTGACCTTGCACTAGCTCTGGACCCCGAAACCACTCCTAATGAAGACGATAAAATTGAGAAACTAGTTCCGGCCTTGTGGATTCGACGGAGGAGAAAGGCTCCGGTGTCCGCTATCTGTGTCCGTCTCCTCCTCTGTCGCTGGTGGACCTGATGTTTCAGATGTGGTCCAAACGATCGTTCCAGAAACTAAGATCACCACAATGCTCATTGCTGCAAGGGCATCGTCCGCCAATGAACCATTTTGGTATTGGCTTCTTCAAAACTGGCAAGGGATGGTGCAGAGCTCTTTTCACCTGCCTCCACTTCTCGGTGTGATCATCAAGCCCCGAGGTCCGCATCGCTGCTTGTCCGGGCCATGTGTCACTTCGTACTGTGTAATGGCATTGCGGCTGCTGCCACAAATCTCTGGAGCATGTGGAGGGTGGAATTCTGTGCTGTTGCCACGTCAACAATGAGGACGGTTGACGGGGAGGCCAAGCTGACGCTGCAACGCTGCCAGGCGAGACGAAGCAGGGTACAAACGGCAGAAGTGGCGAACTCAGGCTCGAGCCTTCCTCAGCAGGCAGTCCGAGTACCCGGGTAGCGCTTTAGAAAAGTTCCTGGAAGACAAAGGTTCATGACATGTGCCAGGAAAGGGATGTGCCTCCATCCTAATGATACTAAGTGACGGACAGCAGATTTCGACAGTTATCGCACACCACCTTGTCTGGCATAAGGTTCTTGTCACCCTGCCAGCGCTCGGTCTCGTTGCGGAGAAGCGTCCACTGCTCCTGACCTGCTGTTGTGAACGGTCTCCAAGACAGATTAATTTAACACGGCTGGGTTTTCTCTGGGCCGTGATGCACCAGTGGACTTGGGGGAAAGAAACCTGAACCATCCCTGATGTTTTTGAAGTGCGTGCGCCGAGCCTGAGAGCCACGTCAACCACCAGAGGCATTCCAACCAGCTCACGGTGAGCTGTCACAGAGATTATAGCGGCTATGGCCATGCTTACTAGTCCTTTTTGTTCGGTTGTCAGATGGACTTTTCCCAGACACAGATGGAGTCAAAGCGCTTGAAATTTTTAGATGACACATGGTGGCCAGGCAGGGACGGCTTTTCTGGCAAAGAAATAGAAATGGAGCTGTCGCAATATGGTATTGGGGACAGGAATAGGGCCTGAACGTGGTGTGGAACCCATCTGTGCTCAGCCAGACGGAAAGGCAACATTTCCGAAGGCCAAAAGCCTGGCAATGCTGACATTCAGCTTTGCTTTGCGAAGGGTATTGGGTTTTTAGTGTTTTCTTCTGCTTCCCAAACCGGGAAGACGAAGGCTGGCTGCTAGACTGGCCACGTATGCATGCAGGTCATCAAACTGGTGGAAGGAGAATGGGTAGGATGGGTCTCTGGGTGGTGCTGTCGGAACTCGGGCGACGGTGGAGGCTGAAGCGGAGGTTGATCCCTGATCATGACTCTGAGAGACTATGGGCAGCCTAAGGACGCTTGGTGGTGGAGGAGTAGTCGGAGTAGGAGGAGGCGAGGACCAGAGGGTGTGACAGGGGTTGGAAGCTGCATCGGTGTGGCCTTTTTTGGCCAAGTGTTGCTCCATTTCAAACTTCATGCATTCGTGCATATGACATAGGACATGTTGGTGGTGGTTAAAACCACCTAGATTCTTGCCCTCTACTGATGGTTTTTGGCAATGGCGGCATATGACATCGCTGGGTGAATCAGAGGCTTGCTCGAAAAAAGGGCCACAGGCTTGAGACGGTCCTGGACCTTTTCTACGGCGATAAGCGAGGAGCGTTGTTTCTGATGATCGTGGCTGGCGGAATCATCTCAGCGGGTTTCTGCGACCCGCACTCTCCCTTTTTGAGGCGGGGGTCCCGTACTGTCACTACCCCATCGGTCTTATCCGCGTCCAACGATGAAGCGATATATCAAGGAAAATTCTGCTGTAAAGAACCACTTTAGATCAAGCATATCATCAATCATCATCATCTCATCACTCGGTGACTTTCGTCTGTACTGTCTTTATGCTTCAGAAGCTGCGGGCTACAATAGCAATGGCACTTGAATGGCGTTTTGATGGACGCACGGGAAATTTTTGCGATCGACCGGCTTCCTTCGCACTCCTATGATGTACTTCTGCAAAATGGGGGCAGAGCTTCATCCTCAATTGTCTTACTCTTGGGGCCTTCTTTGATTTTGGGGAAATGACCTTCTGAACCCAACCGCTGGGTTGTAATCTTAGAGGGTCTTCAGAATATGGATTATCCCCAGTGGGTGGGTTCATTGTGTGGACAATTTGGTGCACATGCGATTCGTGGTGGAGGTTGGCTGATGATGATGTTTGATGATTTTTGTGGGAAGGGGAATATAGGGGGTAGTGGGTCGTGGGTGGGTTGAATGCGGGATGAAGGGGGCTGGAGTATAATTTGTTGTTATTTGTGGAGTAGCAGGGAGTGTCGGTAGTGGATCTTGGGAAAGGTACATAGTGGGTATGGGACGGCGTAAGGATTAGTAGTGCAGAGGGATGGAGGGGGGGAGAACTGATAGGTGTGGTGGGTAAGGAAGGGGCGGGGGGGAGGGGGAGAACGGGGGGGGAAGAGGGGGCGTAAGGACAGGGGGGGGAAGGGAGGGGCCGGGGAGAAGGGAGGGAGAGGGCAGGGGAGGGGGGGAAAGGGAGGGGAGGGGGGAGGGGGGGAGGGGGGGGGGGGGGAGGAGGGAAGAGGGGGCGGGGAGGGAGGGGGGGGGGGGGGGCGGGAGGGGGGGAGAGGGGTGGGGGGCGGGGAGGGGGGGGGGGAGGAAGGAAAGAGGACGGGAGGGAGGGGGAGAGAAAGGGAAAGGGGGGCGGGGGGGCAAGGGGGGAAAGGTGGAGGAGAGGGGGGGGGGGGGGGGGGGGGGGGAGGGGGGGGTGGGAAGGGGGGGTGGGGGGGGGCAGCGGGGGGGAAGGAGGGGGGCGGGGGGGGGAGGGGAAGAGGAGGGGAGGGGAGGGGGGGAGGGAAGGGGGAGGGGGAGGGGGGGGGGGGCGAGGGAAGGGGTAAGGTGAAGGGGGGGAAGGGGGGGGGGGGAGAGGCGGGAGGAAGAGGTGAGGGAGTAGAGGAGGAGGGAAGGGGAGGGGGGGTGAAGGGGCGAGAAGGCGGAGGGGGAGGAAAGGGGGGGGGGGAGGAAAGGCGCGGGGGAGGGAGGCGGGGGGGAAGGGGAGGGGCGGGGGGGGGGGAGGGGGGGAGGCGGGGGGGGCGGGAGGGGAAGGGGGGAGGTAGGGGAGTGAGGGTAGGGGAAATGGGAGGGGGTGGCGGGGAGGGGGGGGAAGGGCGGGGCGGGGATGGGAGGGGGATGGGAGGGTGGGAGGGGGGGGGGGGAAGGGAGGGGGGAGGGGGACGGGGGGAGGGTGGGGGGGGGAGGGGGAGAGCAGAAAGGGGAGGGGGGGGGGAGGCGGAGGGAGGGGGAGGGGGGGGGGGAGGGGAAGGGGAGGGGGGAAGGAGGGGAGGTGGAAGAGGGGGGGGGGGGGGGAGGGGGGACGGGGGGGGAAGGACGGAGATGAGGGGGAGAGGGGAGAGGGGGGGAGAGGGGGGGAGGGGGGGGGAGGGAGGGGGGGGGGGAGGGGGGGAGGGGGGGGAGGGGAGGGGGGAGGGGGGGGGGGAGGGAAAGGGGGGGAGGGGGAGGGGAGTGAAAGGAGGGAAGGGAATGGGGGGGAGGGGAGAGAAGGAGGGGGTGAGGGGAGGGGGGGGGGGAGGGGGAGGTAGGGAGGGGAGAGAGAGGAGGGGGTAAGGGGACATGAGGGCGGGGAAGGGGGGGGTGGGTAGGGGCGGAGGGGGAGGAGGAGGGGGGATGGGTGGAGGCAGGGAGGGGGAGGAAAACGGGGGGCCGAGAGGGGGGGGAGGGCGGGGGGAGGAAGGGCGGGGAGGGAGGACGAAGGGGGGGGGAGGAGGGGAGGGGGGGGAGGGGGGGGGGGGGGGGGAGAAGGAAGGGGGGACGGGGAGGAGAGGGGGAGGGGAGGGGGGGGGAGGGGGGGGGGGCGGGGGGGGAGAGAAGGGGGGGGAGTGGGGCGGGGGGGGGAGGACGGGGGGAGGGGGGGGGGGGAGGGGGAGGGGGGGGGGGGAGGGGAGGGCGGGAGGTGGAAAGCGGGCGGGGGCGGAGGGGGGGGACGGGCGGGGAGGGCGAGGGGGGGCGGGGTGAGGGGGGAGGGAGGGGGAGAGGGGGGCGGCGGGGAGAGGGGAAGGGCGGGGGGGGTGGGGGGGAAGGCGGGGAGGAGGGGAGTGGGAAGGAGAAGGGGGGGGGGGTAGGGAAGGGAGAGGGGGGGGGGGGATCAGGGAAAGGGGGAGGGGGGGGGGGGGGAGAGGGGGGAGGAAAGGGGGGGGAGAGGAGAGGGGGGAGGGGGGGGGGGAGAGGGAGGGAGGAGGGAGGGGGGAGGGGGGAGTGAGGAAGGGGGGAGAGGGGGAGGGGAGGGGGGGGGGGAGGGGGGGGGAAGGGGGGGGGGGGGGAAGGGGGGAGGGAAGGAGGGGGGAGGGGGGAGGGGGAGGAAGGGCGGGGAGAGGAGGAAAGGGGAAGAAAGGGGGGGGGGGGGGGGAGGGGGGGGAACAGAGGAAGGGGGGGGGGGAGGAGAGGGGGCGGGGGGAGGGGGATGAAGACGGGGGGGAAAGGGGAGGGATGGAGGGGGGGCGAAGGAGGGGAGGGGAAGGGAGGGGGGGGGGGGGGGGGAGGGGGGAGGGGGTGGTGGCGGAGGGAAGGGGAGGGGGGTGTAAAGTCGGGTGGGGGGGGAGGGGAGAGGAGGTGGGAGGGGAGGAGGGAAAAGGTGGAGAGAGGGTGGTAGGGGTAAAGGAGGTGGAGGGGGGGGAGGGCAGGGGGGGGAGGGGGGGGGAGGGGAGGGAGGAAAGAAGGAAGGAGGGGGGGGGGGGGAGGAGGGGAGGGGGGGAGGGGGGGGAGGGGGGCGGTGGGGGGGGGGAGGTGGGGTGGGGAGGAGCGGAGGGTAAGGGGGAGGGGTGGTAGGTGGGGGGAGGGTAGGGAAGGGGGGGGGGGGGGGGGGGGGGGGGGGAGGCACACGGGGAAAGGGGGTTGGCAAGGTGACACTGGGGGGGGGAGGGAGGGAGGGAAGGAGGAGGTGGGGGGAGGCGGAGAGGGGAGAGGGGGGGAGGAGGGGGGGGAGGGGAGGGGGGAGCGAGGGAGAGAGGGGCAGGGGGAGGGAGGGGTGAGGAGGGGGGAGGGGAGGAGTAGAGGAGAGGGGGGGGGAGGGGGGGAACGGGGTGGCGGAGGGGGGAAGGAGCGGGGGTGAGGGGGGGGAGAAGGGGGGGGAAAGGGGAGAGGGGGGGGGAGAAGGGAGGGACGGGGAGGGGGGAGGGGGAGAGGGGGGGGGGGGGGGGGAAAAGCGAGGAGGGGGGGGAGGGGGTGGGGGAGGAGGGGAGGGGGGGGGTGCGGGACGGCGGGGGGGGGAGGGGAGGGGAGGGCGGAGGGGGAGGAAGGAGAAGGGGGGAAAGGGGAGGGGAGGGAGGGACGGGAGGACGGGAGGAGGGGAGGAGGGCTGGGGGAGGGGCGGGGGGGGAGGGGGGTGGAGGGGGGAGCGGGAAGGTGAAGGGAGGGAGGAAGGGCGGCGGGGGAGTGGCAAGGGGACAGGCGGGGGGGGGCGGGGAGGCAAGCGGGGGGAGGGGGGGGGAGATGAGGGTGGAGGGGGAGGGGGGGGGGGGTGGGGAAGGGGGGGGGTGGGGGAGGGAGGGGGGGAGAGGAGGGGGGAGGGGGGGGGGGCGGGGGGGGGGTGGGGGAGGGGTGGGGCGGGGCGGGTGGCAGGGTTTTTGTTTCTTTTTTTGTTTTCTTTTTTGTTTTTTTTTTTTTTTTTTTTCTTTTTCTTTTTTCTCTTTTTTCTTTCTCTTTCTTTTTTTTTTTTTTTTTCCTTTTTGTTTTTTTTTTTTCTCTTTTTTTTTTTTTTGTTCTTTTCTTTTCTTTTTTTTTTTTTTTCCTTTTTCCTTTTTATTTTTTGTTTTTTTTTTCAGTACCCTCTACACCACCAATGTACTACAACTCCTCTTTGCCGCTTACCACCTGCATTTTGCTCCTTGTTCAGAACAGATAATAAATTTAAGTAAAGTATGGAAGAGTTTTTGACCAGGTACTCTTATTAAAGACGGCAAATCACAGCTATTTTTCAATCACACTATTAATTTCCTACAGCCAACTAGGAGTAGAATAACTGAAATGTTTTTCTAACGAAATACCATGTGAAATGCGGTTTGGTGGAAGAATCCCGTTAGACACAAATCAACCAGTGTTTCTTCATTCTGTCCAGGGATTTACAAACTGACCAATATACGCTAGGAATTTCAATAGTTCTGCCCTCTATACTTTAATAAAAGTGCACTATCTGCACGCCAAATGGGACTTTCAACGAGCGTAATAAAACTATTAAGTAGTTACAAGGTTGCAGAAATTGCGTTTTTTTGAGAAAAAAACAGTTCTTGAAAATTTTCCATCAGAAATTGTCGTTACAACGTGGGCTATTTTTAAAAAATACTAGGGCCGCCACACGTGCAATTACAGCTATTTAAAAGTTATACGGTTAAAAAAACGGTGGTTTTTGCACCAATGAAATAAACCAACCAACAGTAACTACAAAATTTCTGTATTCAAATCTTAAGTACAAGGTGGCTCTTTTCATGAACAAAACTGGGCCGCACCCAACAGTAAAAAAAAACACTATTTGAAATGTATACGGATAATAAAAAGGTTGGTCTTTGCACCTATGAAATACAACACCAGTAGTATAGCAAATTTCTTATGGTAATATATGTACAAGATGGGTCTTTGAAACAAAACCTGAGATGCGCAAAAGTGAAAAACCAATTATTAAATTGTGTACTGATTAATATTAGGTGTGGTTTTTGCCACCTATGAAAATACAACACCAATTAATAGCAAATTTCTGTATGGTCAATATAAGTACAAGATGGGGGGGTCTTTCAACAAACACTGGGCTGCACCGAACAGTGAACAAACCTAATTAAAATTGTGTACGGTTAATAAAACGGTAGGTTTTTGCACTTATGAAATTACACCTGCGGTGACTAGAAAAGTTCTGTATCCTATTTTATAGTACAAAGTGTGTTCTTTTAACAAAATTGGCCTGCGCCAAAGTTGGAAAAACACGTAATATTAAAGTGTGTACTGATTTATAAAACATTATCGGGTAGGTTTTTGCACCTATGAAATTCAACTGCAATTACCAGCAAATTTCCCGTTATGGTAATATTAAATACAAGATGGGTCTTTCAACCACCACAACTGGGTGCGCCACAAAGTGAAAAACTAGTAATTAAATTGTGTAATGATAATAATAGGTGGGTTTTTCTGCACCTATGAAATACACTGGCGGCTGACTATGAAATTTCTGTATCCTATTGTAAGTACAAAGTGTGTCTTTGAACAAAACTGAACTGCGCTAAAGTGTCAGAATTGTCGTACAACGTGGCTATTTTTAAAAAAAACTAGGGCCGCACAACGTGCAATACAGCTATTTAAAAGTTCACTTACGGAAAACTTAATAAAAACGTGGTTTTTGCAACCAATGAAATACACCAACAGTAACTACAAAATTTCCTGTATTATAAATTTCACGGTAACCAAGGTGGCCTCTATGAACCAAAACTGGGCCGCACAAAGTAAAAAAAAAACCCTATCTTGAAATGTATAGGATAATAAAAGGTGGGTTTATGCACCTAAGAAAAACAACACCAATTACTAGCAAATTTCTGTATGGTAATATAAGTACAAGATGGGTCTATTGTACAAATACTGAGATCGCAAAGTGAAAAAACACATAATAAATTAGTGTACTGATAATAATAGGTGGTTTTTGCACCTATGAAACTACAACACCAATTGCAAGCAAAATTTCTGTATGGTAAATATATAATATAAGTACAAGATGGGGTCTTCAACAAACCTGCGGCTGCCGCCGAAAGTGAACTAATACCTAATTAAATTGTGTTCGGCATAATAAAAGGTGGTTTTTGCACCTAATGAAATACACCTGCGGTGACATAGAAAAGTTCTAGTATCCTTATTGTACTGTACAAAAGTGGGTACTTTGAAACAAAACTGAGCTGCGCCAACGTGAAAAAACACGTAATTTTAATTGTGTCCCTACGTTAAATATAGGTGATTTTTGGCACTTATGAAATAACACCACTGCGATTGACTAGAAAAGTTCTATATCACATATTGTAAGTTACAAAGTGGGTCTTTTAACAAAAATGGGCCTGCGCCCCAAAGTGCGAAAACACGTTAATTATACATTGTGTTTACTTATAATACATAGGTGGGGTTTTTTTACACCTTTGAAGATAAACCTGCCAGCGGTGACTAGAAAAGTTCTGTATCCTATTGTAAGTACAAAGTGTGGTCTTGAACAAAGCTGAACCTGCGCCAAAGTGAAAAACACGTTAATTAAATTGGAGTACTGATAATAATAGGTGATTTTTGCACCTATGAAATATAACACCAATATACTTGCACATTTTCTGTTGGGAATTTCCGTGCAGATGGGTCTTTTAAACAAAAATCCGCACTGCGCCAATGGTGTGAACAAAACCTAATTTAAGATTGTGTACGGTTAATAAAAACGTGGTTTTTGCACCTATAAATACACCTGCGGTGACTAGAAAAGTTCTGCATCCTATTGTAAGTAAACACAATGGTGGCCAAAGTGAAAACTGTAGGACTTAGGAATTATTAATAAAAAATCTTAAAGTGATATGGAAAATTTTAAAAACATAACCAAAAATTCCTAAAAAATGTGTTTAACATAAAAATGTGAGTTAAACAATAAGTCATTTTTGATGACACATTCCCTTTAAGCTGGACTGGCCAAGCATATCTCCAGAATTAGACTCTGTTGGTGGAGGACTGCAAGTCTATAACGTCCACCAGCTCCGTAATGTTGTCATGGAGTGGAAGAGGATTCCAGGGGCTGCAACCTGTGAAGCTCTAGTGAACTCCATTTCCAAAAGAGTTAAGGCAGTGCTGTGGTGACCACACGGAATATTGACAAGTTAGGTACAATTTGTTAATTTTCACTTAGGGGTGTACTTATTTTTGTTAACAGTGGTTTGATGGCTATGTGTTGAGTGATTTTGAGGAAACACAAAATTTGCAAGCACATTGTTTAAAAATGACATATACTTAGTTTTGTTCCATGAAAAGATAAAAAAAAAAACTATACATAAAAATGTGAGGGTGCACTCACTTTTGTGAGATACTTTAACATTACTATCTATATGTAGGTGGATTCCTGCTGCAAAAAAAAATAAAACATTTTAAGAGAGTCAGATAATAATCAACCGTAGGAACCCCCCTTTAATGGGAACAGTTGTGAATGTGGTTATCTGTTCCCATTTATTTGTAGTAGTGGTTGAAAGAAAAACCTCAACTCTTATGCTGTGTGATACAGTAGGAAGAATGAATTTGTGGGGTTTTACTGAGATTCATCTAGTGTCATTTAAAATTTCCTTACAAACTAGAAAGTGACACTTTTCTGGTAGCAGTGAATGCTGACAAAGTGACAGTTTTCAGTTTAGGCGTAAAGGACAGAATATTAAATCTCATGCAGCAAATCTAAGTATCTAAGAATCTAAGTTGATCCCATACTTGCTGCAAATTACTTGTTTTAGAGTGTATGAAGTAGTGTCCCATTTGTCTACCTCTGAAAAAGCTGCTGTAATAATTGCTGTAATAATTGCTTGCATAACGAAGACAATGCTGCAATCAAACAATCAAATGACTAAATAAAAGCCAAGTAAAATGATTTGAAAACACAGAAGAAGAAAAATTAATTTGATGTGTGATGCAATGCTGACCACTAGTGTTGAGCGATTTTTATCGACAAAGTTGAAATCAGCAAGGTTTTTATGGTGATCGAAATTTCCAGATCATGCGATAATTAAGGTTAAAAATCGTGATCATCTATTAAGATCGCGCCTTTTTCGGCGCTTTTGTAATTTTGGCGGGGGAAAAATCAGATTACAGAATAGAGCAGGGTGAGATGTGTGTTGCGACGTCATGACTGGGATGTGTATGGTTGCGATTGCTGGAAAAATCACATGACCCTCGTTTACATAGAAAAAGCGTTTCCTGTTTCCAGCCTCAGTGTCTCTCAGGTCTCATAGGGATAGACCTGCGCTCTGCCTGTGGCCAAACAGCTCAGCGAAATTAGTCTATTTCGCACAGAGAAACCTCTACTATTACTGTGATCCTTCCAATTTAGTTAGATTAGAGTTTGAAGATTTTATGTAGTTACTAGAGAATTTTAAAGCACATCTACCGCTGTAAATTCACGGGGGGGGAGCGGGGGGGGGCCCCCCCGGGCGAACACAGACAACTTAATCATAAGAAACCGGATAAAGTTCACCAGATTAGTGAGACATTGTAGTGGAAATCTTTTATTTAACATTTGCTATTGAAATATTTTGGGTATTTGGGAGCCTGAACTTAAATTGGATACACAAAAATTTCTAGTAACGCAGGTCCCTTTGTTAGCTGCAAAACCCCACTTTATTATCAGTATACATTCAGTAGGTTTTTTATTTTTTAATTTTACCCATTACACCTTGCTGTTGATTATCCCCCGTTGCAGTTAAATTACAACCAGCATCTGTGTCACACAGGTTGTTTTTGCCCCCCCCAAAAAACGTGTATCGTACGAAAAAATCACATTACTGTTTTTTTTTTACTTTTTTCAACCCCATTGTTCATTGACCAGCATCTACGTAAATCAAAACAGCAATTCAATATTCACACGGGAATGAAAGGTGAAAAAATATCATTTATATCCAAAAATAACATTAGTGTTTTTTGACTTTTGCAACCCCCATTTTTCATTGCGCAGCATTACTAAACTTAAAACAGCAAATTTATATTACCCGGTGAATTGAAGGTGCAAAAAAAATCGTTTATTTTACCAAAACATAAAAATTCGGTTTTTTTGACTTTTTCGCACCCAGCATTGTTCATTGACGCAGCACTACAAATCTTTTAAAAAAGCAAAATTCCCTATTCACCACAGGGGAATTGAAAGGTGCAAAAAATACAGTTTATAAAACCAAAACTAACGTTTTTTTTCGTGTTTTTTGACTTTTCGCACCCCCTTTTTTCATTACGCAGCACTACGAAATTTAAAACACATTCTATATTCACCCAGGTTAATTGAAAGGTGCAAAAAATACTTTATTATACCCAAAAATAACATTACGGGTTTTTTTTTTCTTTTGCGCACCCAGATTGTTTTATTATGCGCATCTACGAAATCTTAAAACACAATTCATATTCCCACAGGTGAATTTTAAAGGTGCAAAAAAAAATCGTTTATTATATCAAAAAAACAGTTCGGTTTTTTGACTTTTGCAACCCCGCATTTTTCATTGACGCAGCATCTACTAAATCTTTAAAACAAATTCTAAAATCCCCAGTGAAATTTAAAAGGGGCAAAAAAAAATTTGTTTTAAAACCAAAAAATAAAAGTTACGTTTTTTTGACTTTTGTACACCCCGCATTGTTCTTGACGCAGCATCTAAGTAAATCTTAAAACAGCAAATTTTATTCACCCCGGTGAATTGAAATGCAAAAAATATGTTTTATTATACCAAAACATAACAGTTACTGTTTTTTTACTTTTGCGCACCCCCATTGTTTTATTGACGCAGCATTTTACGTAAATCTTAAAAAAGCAATTTTATTCACCAAGGTGAATTGAAAAGGGGCAAAAAATAGGTTTTTTTAACCAAAACTAAGTTACGTGTTTTTTGACTTTTGCCCCCCGCATTGTTTTGCCCGCATCTAACTAAATCTAAAACAGCAATTCTTTTTTCACCACAGTAATTGAAAGGGGGCAAAAAATTTTTTTATTTAAAACCCAAAACAAACAGTTACGGGTTTTTTTTCTTTTTTCGCACCAGCATTGTTCATTGACGCAGCATTACAAAACTTAAAAAAGCAATTCAATTCCCACAGTGAATTGAAAGGTGCAAAAAATAGTTTATTTTAAACCCAAAAAAAAAACGTTACGTGTTTTTTTTACTTTTCCACCCAGCATTTTTTCATTACGCACACTACTAAATCTTAAAAAAAGCAATTTATATTCACCCCAGGTGAAATTTAAAGGGGCAAAAAATCTTTTTTTACCAAAAAAAACAGTTAATGTTTTTTTTGACTTTTGCGCACCCCCATTGTTCATTGACGCAGCATCACGAAAAAATTAAAACAGCATTCTATATTCACCACAGGTGAATGAAATTTCAAAAAATATCGTTTATTTACCAAAAAAAACAGTTAGTGTTTTTTTTTACTTTTGCGCACCCCGCATTGTTCATTGTCAGAAAACAAAAACTTAAAAAACAATTCATATTCACCCCGGTGAACGAAAGGTGCAAAAAATACGTTTTATACCAAAAAATAACTTACATGTTTTTTGACATTCACACCCAGCATGTTCTTGAGCAGCACTACGAAATCTTAAAAAACCCAATTCTAATTCACCACAGGTGAAAAGAAAGGGGCAAAAAATACCGTTTAATTATACCCAAAAAAAACAATACGTGTTTTTTGGACTTTTGCCCAGTCCAATTTTTGAAGACACCTTGCAGTTAAAATTTGAATCCGCAATTTTATTTTGATTAAGGATTTGAGAAAAAGTGTATTTGCCGTTTTTTAAAAA